>CAXDID010000228.1:0-58712 GCA_963988835.1 Hexamita inflata | reverse complement strand
ATCCAAGCTTATGTAAATGGTAATCACTAACCACATATTGTAACTAGTTCATTTGAGCATCCTGCTGTAGAAAACGTGCTTAGAGTTTGCAAACAGCTTTACAATGCCAGAGTAACTGTTTTGAACGTTGATAACTTTGGTTTCATCAATTTACAGGACTTATCTGAATCCTTAACTACGGATACGTGCTTGGTAACAATAATGTTGGCCAACAACGAAATTGGTACAGTGAATCCACAAGCTGATATATTCAGCATAGTATCTAATTTCAACAACGCGAACAAAATGAGCATTAAATTGCACATGGATGCGTCATAAGCTAGTGGTAAGATTCCAGTAACAACTGAAGCCGATTTAATCACATTAGCTGGTCATAAGATGTACGCTCCAAAGGGTGTTGGCTGCTTGTACATTAAGCAGGGAACAAAGCTTTATAAGTCAATCGAGGGTGCTGGCTAGGAAACCAACCTCCGCGCTGGTACTGAGAACGTGTTGTACATCCGCGCGTTCGGCCTCGCCTGTGCAATCTCCAAAGCCGAGCTCTCAAGACGTATCGCCGAGCATGCACACTACATTCAAATAATCTATGACAAGGTCAAACAGTTTGACCACAAAGTCAACGGGTACGCCCAGTATCTGTTCAACATGAACCAGTTCGAGGCCCACTTCACGACGAAAGACCTTAAAACGCTCCCGAACACCCTTAACATCTCCTTCCCCGGAATTCCATCCAACTCTCTCATAGCAGCCCTGAACGAAAAAGTTTGCGTTTCGGCTGGAGCTGCTTGCCACTCAGACGAAGTAAAACTCTCAGCCGTTCTCAAAGCAATCGGAGTCAGCAACGAAGTCGGTATGAGCACCCTCAGAATCACCGTTGGCGACGGCCTGACCGAATAAATGGTTGAACAAGCCGCCCAAACTATAGCTGAAGTGGTAGCTGTTTACCAAGGACAAGCTGTAAAACCAGTAGTCAAAAAAGAAGAAACTCGTAAAGAAGATATTTACGCAATGCCAGTCCTAGCTCACGTTCCACAAATTGAAACAAAAGTAGATGTAGCTAAGCAAAACATTTAGACATGCCCTGAATAAACTCAGAACATGCTCAACCTCACACAAGGACTCGGATGCGCATGCAAATTGCGCCCATAATTGCTCGATAGAATCCTTAAATCTCTCGATTTCGGTAAGGACCCCAAATTAGTTATCGATGGATCAACTAACGATGACGCCGCAGTTTACCTCCAAAATGATACACCAATCGTACTCACAACCGACTTTTTCAGCCCCGTTATCGATGACCCATATCTTTACGGTAAAATTGCTTCGTCAAACGCCCTATCAGATATTTACGCCATGAACGCTAAACCTCTAACTTGTTTGGCCGTGTGCGGTTTCAACTCCTCACGAATGAGCGACGAATCCATTAGAAATATTATGCGTGGTGCCATTGACGTTTGCAAATCTGTGAATGTCGTAATTGCTGGTGGTCACACAATTGAATCAATAGAACCATTCTTTGGTTTGGTTTGTGTCGGTTCTACACAAATGTCCAACATACGCAGAAATATCATTGGCTTCAATCCAAACACAGAAACATATTTAATAATGACCAAACAATTGGGAGTCGGAATGGTGGCTACTGGAATTAAGAAAGGGTGTGTTCCTAAGTAATCTGCTTTGTACTGGAGTGCTGCTAATAATATGGCTGAAGTAAACTCCTCTGTTGAAAAAGTTTAATCAAATATGCAATTCGTTAATGCCCTAACTGATATTACAGGTTTCGGCCTTGTTGGTCACTTAGCTGAAATGCTCGGTGAGCTTTCGGCTGAAGTATACTTCAAATCATTACCGTTAATTCCAGGCATAAAAGATTTATATGACGACTTCAACAGCTAAGTTGTTAATAATTTCAACAATTTTGAATATGCCACACAAAGAGGTTTTGGTGTTTAAGTTAAAGAAGGATTTTAGAAAGCAATATTTTGCGATCCAACTACATCTGGTGGGTTGCTTTTTGCTGTTGACGGAATAGAGAACGCACACACTATTTGCCAAGCTGTTAACGGTAGTTTAATTGGGAGAGTGTACCAAGGTAAAAAGAAAGAAATTATTGTTGTTGATGAGGTGTTCAGAGAACACAAAGAAAGAGTTGCAGGCTTTTTCAAAGAATGATTATAATTCTAAATATTTCCACTTTCAAAACGGGGAGTAAATGACTGGGGTGAAACACATCCAACAATTAGCTATAGTTAAGATAATGCATACCGTATTTCAATACATATATTTTACATTTTGTAGATTAGTTTTTCCTTACTCTGTATATTGCCTTTTATAAAAATATTTTATGTTCATTTATTTTCAGAGTGAAAAATGAAGTGTCTCAATTAATTCAATATTACAGATATTGATATATTATATAACAATTACGTGCAATTATACATCACATTGGGTAATACTAACATCTAAATATTAATTATTGCATATTAAATATTTGAGATCTATTATGTCGTTGTGGCTTAATAGTTAGTGCGTTGGTAAAAAGTACTTATGCTCGGGGGTTCAATTCCTAGAGAGTTTATACTGCAATAGGTGGTATTTGACCTATTATTACATCTATGTACTGTACATAGTAAAGTGGTGGGCAAAGTAAAGGAGACTCCCTATTTTTGACCTTTAAAACGATTGCTTGAGCTTAAATTTGTTATAATTGATTTAAAGAATCACTTGAATGCTTCACCACCAGCATCGTTGCATTTTGATACTCTTTCTGACATTGAGTCTACTAATTGTACATAGTTTACTTGCGTATACCTCTTCAAACATCATTGAGTTCTTGATAAAATTCGTTTAGCATTTTATTGATAATTTAATCTAACATTCATCAGGTTACTGAGGAAAAATATTTTTTAATTTTGTACATTGACAATCCAAAATCTTACTATGAGTCTCACAGTTATCACGTATTTGTGTTTATTTGTAAAATATTGAGTTGGTACAGCTCATGGTAGCCTGTGTTGTTACATTTAATGATAATTTATTTCAAACAACGACTTTTAACTAACTTTGTATTTTTATATGTATTAACAATTATCAAATCTAAGCTAAATCTGATCATGAATCTTAATATATCCCCATCTTTGTATCCTCAAAACGGGCTCAACCCGTAAATAAATATATATAAGATATACTATATAGTTTCTTAATACTACATAACCTCGTTCAAGTTCGTGTTGAGGTAAAAAATGAGGCAAGGGACGTAAAAAATGAGGCTACATTTAACCGCTACACCAATGAGACTCAAAATTATTAATAATATTTTAATCAGTTAGGTAATTTACAATAAAATTTATTGTGAAGTGATACTAACTCATAATTTAGTTATAATTATTAATTTGGGGTAACATTGTAGTAATATCGTTAAAATATATACTCACCGAGAATTGAACCCTGCTCCACTTGGCAAGGGACCCGTCAATAAATATTACCCGATATACGTTGACTTTATTTGTTCCGTCGATATAAGGTGACGACCTTGGATTTACCCCTCTATACTGATGATAATGTTACAGTTAAGTGAGTCATTATATATATATATATATATATATATATATATATATATATATATATATAAGATAGTAGGAGGCTGTATAAACGAAAATGCGGCCCTTTCTGAGTGAGGTTATGTAGTAGATAAATATAAGATAGTAGGATCTTATAGTATCATAATGGTAATTATACCAAATTGATAATTGTTATGGTAATTATAATTATCGATATACTTTAATATTTGAATTTATTTGATATATTATAAACAAGTTAATAATTGCTTGAAATAGTATATGATTGTTAATATTTGCTTATTACAAACTTAGACCACATTTACTAGTATATGAATTTACATATGTATTACATTCAAATTATTGGGTCAAGTTTATTTACTTTGGAATTAACGTTATGAACATTTATGAACTATAGAAAACAAAAAACCCAAATTAACCCGACGTCCTTTAAAGATTAAATTGAGCCTTAGTACAGATGATGAGGTTAATGTTTTAAGTCTCAGTTAAGTGAGTCATTATATATATATATAAGATAGTATGAGACCGTGTAAACGAAAATGCGACCCTTTCTGAGTGAGGTTATGAAGTAGATAAATATAAGATAGTATGATCTTATAGTATCATATTGGTAATTGTAATGGTATACTAATAATTATAATGATATACTAATCGATTTATTTTTTTGAATTTTTTTGATTTATAACAATTGCTGAAAATAATATAAATAGTATATATGATTGTTAATATTTGCTTATTACAAACTTAGCCACATTTACATTCAAATTATTGGGTCAAGTATATTTACTTTGGAATTAACGATACACTTAACGTTTTATTAGAATAAATATTAATACATACTAATCACATCATAATGTATTTATAGCTCATTTACATTACAAAAACTACTATATTTAGATTACCACCTCAAATGTAATTATTTTAATTAGTATTTGCTCAAGGTTGTAGTTCTGAAGCATGTTGCTAATAATAGGGTCAAGATATACATTATTTATTAGGTGAGTGTTAAAGATGTCCATCACTTTATGATTTTAATCCCTAATCAAAATAATGTACGTGTACCAATAACGCATGTTGTAGGTTAAATGGTTAATCAAGTTACGATTCATCGAGAGGTATCTGTGTTTGTGATGATCAATCCTGTTGCTCACGAAAATATGGAAGTTTAAGCTATTACAGTAATGGATATTGTAAGTGTGCTCAAGGTTCTTTTGGTTATGACGATTATTCATAATGCGAACCATGTTGGGATAATTAAATGATAGTAGGTAACACTGGATGCAAATCTTGTCAGTCAAACGATATTAATTCATTATTTGCAGTAAAATCGAAAACTTGTCAGTGCATAAAGTCGTTTAAATTAAAAAATGGTGTATGTGAAAAGACCAGATTAAATTAAAGTTCTATAATTGCTATTGCAGTGTGTGTCCCTATTAGTGTCGTTATATTAGTTACTCTTATAATCGTTGCAGTTATTATCAAAAAGAAATAACAAACAGTAAAGCAAGTGAATGATTAGCCAACAGAAATGAAGTTAATTATATAAAATGATGGAGATATTATTAGAGAGGAAGTCGTTGAAAATAACTTAATAGATTAATAATTTGTTTAACCAGTTCCAATTATTACTGAGATTCCAGTCAAACATGAATGATTTCAATGTATATTTTATATTTAATAATAAAATTATATTCTTAACAATATTCCACTTCAAATGTCAGATGAATCCGAATCTTAGAAAGAAATTGCAGCCTTTCCGTTGAAAAAAGAAGCCCTAAGCGCAATGTTAAAATCAGCTGAAACCGAACTCACTTTTGATTCGATTTCAAATATTGACTGTATAAAAGATGTGACTCCAGCTCAATGTGGAGGTTTTAGTGCGCTTAAGTTCGATTAGTGCACAGTGACGGATTTGACGCAATTATCAAAATTTAAGTTGGACACGCTTGCTTTCATAGACTGTAATCTGACTACGACTTAATTTTTCAAAGGGTTGAACGATGTGAACACCGTATAGTTGGACTTGTCTTTGAACAGGATGCAGGATATAACTTCGTTGATGAAGTCGAAGTACATAAGGGAGATAAAGCTGTCAATTAACAATATAAAGCTTCCAGGTGCCATTTTGGGTTTGTTTTAGCTGGTGCAGCTGACTAAGCTCGATTTCAGTTCGAATAGGATTGAGTCTATTCCAAGTTAGATTGGTGTGTTGTAGAATCTGATTGAGTTGAATTTGTCCAAGAACAAGTTAACGTCAATTTAGCCTGTGATGTACTTGCAGAAGCTGCAAAAAGTGGATGTGTCCGGAAATCAGATAAAGGACTTGAAGAACATAAATTACCTGTCCCCTTTGCCGAATTTGTTCATCCTCAATTTCAAATTAATAGATGGGATGGGCGAGCAGAACCCAATACTTTCTAATCCCGAGTACCTCCCTCGTATTAAGAAGCATTTAACGGTGCGGGAGTGGCTCGACGGCCAGAAAGTTCAAATATTCGGCACTGAAACCCTTAAAGAATCAGATTTCGATTAAGAGCTCGAGATATTCAAGGACTCCTTCGAAGACATCGCAAAAAGGAACGGAATCAAAACAGAACCGATTAAAAACGAAAGTTCCCCCGTTTTGAAGAAAACACCCCAAATTTTAACTAAAACGGAGAACAAAACCCCCGTCCAAAATAAAACGAAACCAAAACAAGAAGAATTCGACGACTCGCTCACAGACGACGAACCCGTTCAAAAGGTGGTTAAAAAGGTGGAGAAAGTGGTTAGAAGAGAGAGTTAGTGCTCAGTTGCAAGTCCAACTAATTAAAGTAATGATGTGATGGGAGAGATAAGGAGTTTGAGGGCGGAAATGGCGGCGATTGCGAAGAACCAGGAGAAGATTATGAAATAGAACGCGGCGATCATGAAGAAGCTGGGAATTGAATGAAATGAGATATTATTTGATCTTATTGAAACAAAAACATAATGTAATATATTAATAGTTATTGTATTCTTTATTATCTAATGTTTGTATTCGAAAAAGATGATTAAGTTTAATATCACTTTGATTTATAATGTATCAGGAATGCAAATACCAATATAAGTATAACCGATAATATAATTATATTTGTATAGTGTATATTCTTTGGAACTTCGTTTGTGGAAACTGAAGTACAGTGGTGGGCCCTCGAAATGCTTTTTTGAATTAGGAAGAAGAATGAAGTTTATTATTTGAATCTTACTTATATCACTGCCCGGCTCAATAATGAGTGTGTTCTCCCTCCTCATCAATACACTCATTAACTCTATTTACTATTGATTTGTAAAGTGCTTCAATCACATCAAGGCCTGGTTGAGCCTTGGATAGCTGTGCTACAATAATTAACGTATATAACTCTGTATATACTTCAATAATAAGTTTCAACTTTACCTAACGTTGTATAATTTAACAATCAGGAAAATTGATTTCTCATTATGAAATGGAAGTGGAAGATCATAAGTAAAATAACTGTTGTTTTAGAGTAGCATCAATATATTATTTAATGCTGGGCCCGACTAACCCACTTGATTCCATTCTTCAAGAAACAAAAATGCATTCATTATTTGAATATTGAGAATGAAAGCGACTGTAACTACCTGAATTATAATTCTAATTAAGCGAAGTACCAATACTTCATCTTGAGCTCCCGGTTGAGATTGAAAGAAAAAGTCCTCCATTGTTTTTCGTGATTAAGAAATACCTAAAATCGTTTAGATTGACCCAGTTAAAGATGAACACCGAGGTCCTCTGCGGATCCAGTGCTTGCGCTACTAGTTATAAATTACATATTGCGTCCGTACACCAATTGTTGGATCCTCTTATTCTTTTCTCCAATCAGGCTTAACTACCATATATTTTCGAGATAAAATCTTTCATATGTTAGCTTTGTTGACTAAAACTTAGAAATTACAGGGACATCTTAAACGAGTGATATAACTAGTTCAGATTGGTACAATATTTTATGAATTCATCCGTTGGACCCAGAAATGAAGAGAATACAAACGCTTCAGAACTGCCTAAGTTTGTTAAGTGAATTAGTTGACCTTCCCTAAACATCTTCTACCGCGTTTATTTTTGTCATTGCCGTCCTTTTATTGCATGTGGTAATTTCTATTTTTCCTTTTTGGAATATTAAATACCGACTTTGAATAGTCGATTATGGTCTAATACGATCGAAATCATATTTTTGGCCCTCTTGTGTTAATGAGTAGTTCATGAATAATCTCCAACTTGAGATTATTTATTGGAATTTGTCATCCGCATTAGAAGTGGCAAAATATTTTAATATATAATTACTCACATAGTAAACAAGAAAAAGCAATTCCACCTCCCATAACTGTAGTTTTATTCTAAATATCGTATTTATACTCAATAGCGCTGTGATAATTGATTTATAAAAACTATAACAATTCTGGTTAATACGATATTGTAAATAATGGTGAATTATACTTATTTAACTTATGTTTCTTAACTTTAGGTTAACTTATGCTATTTATGTTTGATGTAAAAGCTGTTGGTAAATATTAAGCATTTACGCTACTGTCTTCTTTGGGATGCGCTCCAATTTCATGCATTTAATACATTGAAATAAATTAATTCTGATTATTGCCTTTATAAACTTAAGCTTGCTTCAAATAATTACAATTAAATGCATTCTCTGATCCTTTTAAAAAATGATACGTAATTAAATAATCAGTTGTTTAACCAAATATTTTTGGTTATTCAATCATAGATATAGCTGAATTTATTATAACATTAGCTAAATCCTAATTGTCAACTTTCACAGCTATTATTATAACTTTATATTCAGGATTTTGTTAGAATATTTTAGTAGCTGCTAGCTAGGTCATACTTACTTATTTTGCCCACATTTCAAGTCGTAATTCTTTATTTTGCATCCCTACATTTTCAATGGTTGTTCTATCAAGTTAAATTCTTTCTGATGGTAAAAAGCTTATAAAAATTTCATTTTCTCGAATTAATTATTAGTTATAAAATTATTATAAGTCTTTTTGGTCTTAATTTATTATTTATTATTAATTAATTTATATTTACTATAAGCAACCAACTTCATAATATAATTCTTATATATTATTGGATAATGTTGTTGGGATTATATGTGTTAATAGTAATTCCATTCTTCTTAAAACTTCAGAATTTAATTAATATTTTAGAATAAATAAATAATGAAGACGGAATAGACTGTCATTAAGTTCAGAAGGTGAGCCTAAAAAAGTCATACCACCTCTTAATAATTAAAATATTTCTTTAGTTTTGTTTTCCATTAATGCATTAATGAATTATTATATCAAATTATTATTAATATATACTAGTTATGGTATATTAGATTGAGAAAGTGGTTATAGTAATAAAGCTTTGCTTCCTTTTTCAACACTGAGTGTAACACATTATTTCTTATTCTCATTTTTCCAGTTAGAATAATTAAAAGCTATGGAGATATTTGTGAATATAAAGATTATAGATGACTTGTAGAATACGGACTCAATGCTAGAAATAAATTCAATGTTAATACTTCGAAGCGTTAATCTTTTATATAGCTTTCCGCAGGTTTTTATTGATTACTGTCTATACCACATATATAATAATCATAACCCAATTTGCTTGGGTGAAACTGGGGGGCTTGTGACGGACATGAATGAACTGACCGGCAAACATTAAAACGATGACTTGAAGACGACCGCAACAATGGAGTATAACGAACTAAGTTAGTCAACGAACCAAAAGTTCCTTAGTATAAAAATGTTATATTATCCGCTTTATATTCGATGTAAAACAATTCAACTATTTTTTAATAGTCAACATTTTATGAATCTCCACTTTTAATAATAATAGATTCATAAAGAAATGCTGTCATAAGTTATTTGTTAAAATTCATTACTTTAGATTCTGACTGTATTGAGTTTGTTATAATTTAAGATACTAAATAGTTTAAATCTCGATAAGCAACAGCTTCAAATACCTGTATACTAGATAGCTCGAGTAAAAAATTTAAACTACCAGACTATTTGATTAAATCATTGCTAGCTAAATCCGAAACATTTTTCATAATTTAATTTTAATATTATACTTATTTTATACTGTTAAATTCTACTTATTTTTGAAATAGGGTTAGTGGAAATATTAACAAAATTAATTGTTCCAATCGTGTTATTTTATCAAATAGAGTAGTCAAACTACTAAATTCCTACGTCATAGAATGATCTTTATTCAATTCTTTAATAACACTATTCTTAACATCATTAATCACATTTTATTTCTAGTATTTTAAAAGCATTTAAGTTAAAAGCTAAAATAACTTAAGATAATCCAGAGGGTTGGTAAAAAACGCGTTTCGGGCATTTGGGCATTTCATTCACATCTGTAAGCCCATTATATATTTTAATAATTTTCTGCAGATTTACTTTCGTACGTTAGGGGTCTTGGGAACAAGTTAAACACATTCTTAAGCATGTTTATTTCCTACATATTCCATTTTTCCATTTGGAGTGTTGATTTTCAATATTATAAATCGTAGACGCACTTATACACACACTCCACATGTGAATAGGATAGCCTGAACTCAATCTCAGACTACTCCAACTATTTATCAGCAACCGAAAAATTCGTCAATACAGACCATAACATCATTAAATTTGATTACTTGCGTTGTTTCGTTAAGTTTTAATTTTTATTTGCTTCACGTACTTAAAGAAATATTTGGTGATGATAAGAATATTGTTTGATGCATGATTCAGAACATTCAAACATCATAATTATCATATGCGAGAGAATAAGTACAATTTTATCCCATGAAACATTAGATTTACACAACTTTTGATTTTTCAACTTTGTTGGCTCAGCTGAAATCTATCGTCGTATTAAATATGTAACAACTACACATTTAAAATTGATTATCTATGATTAGACAGAATACTTTCGTCTTCATACAAAAGATCATTTTGTTGCTATTTTTAGAAAATTATTGAGCGTTATGTTTTCTAGACCTACAGAGGAGTCTAACATTCACTACAGTCATGTGCGCTAATAAAAAATCTTAAACTACTTGGTAACTCCCCATAATCTACAAGATTTATCAAATTACTATTTTTCAAATTAATTTCTGCTTTAAACCAGTTAAAACCACAATAAAATGTGCTAGAAATAGTATTTTGTTCTGAAGCACTAGAATAAAGCTACAATAGTAGAAATTACAAAATATTATATATTTGTAATAAATATGTAGACTTTAACTTCGATATGTTGTATAAAAGAGTCATAAACGTTATTTAAATTACTTCTCTCAACAGTTACTCTCATAAACATATTGTAATTTTTCTCTATTGCCTGAGTTTCAAAATAATTCAAAATTAATTATGAATTGTTCTTTTAAATCTTCATATTAACATGTAAACATACGTTAATATTAGTTATATTACTATAAGCAAGTGAAAATGTGAAGATCGAATATAATTCTGTTGAATATATAATATAAATATTTTCGACAAATTCTTGAGGTTGTGGTGCAAACACAACCAAATACTGGCTGATAACGTTCATTCAGCATCCATATTTGTTATGTATAGCATCAATGAATCTTGTAACTAAGTAATATAAATTGAGAAGTTATTTTTGTTAGAATTATCGTGAGTGCACATGTTGAATTGAAATAAGTCCATAAGATCATTCTCTTATATAGACCCTAAGAGAAATTAAACATTTGGAAGATTGAAGTTTTATCTTCACAGTTTATAAATAAAATTTTGATTATGGAAAATAATAATTTCACTCAATAATTTTAGAAGCAGAAGAGACCAAGCCTGGTGGTGATGATGTTGTCTTATACCACTGCTCCAGTACATAATGACACTGAAGACTTAGATTATTTCAGAATGCTGCAAAATAATATTTCGAAATATGTTTAAAATATTTTTACTACTAAGAGTGAAAGAACAACTTTGATACCATTTATGTTCGATTCAGATGTGCCTCTGCACACAACTTTATTATCTCAAAAAATCAGGCTTTGTCAACGCTCTGATAATCCATGATGTTCGGATTTTAAAAATTATCTCTAAAACATACTTCATCAAAAATAAATAGAGATTCTCTTGTTTCTTTATATAAAGAATCTTTAGGTATTCCTCGAATAGATTTAAATAAGAATTCAATTTGTTTTGCATTGGTTATTAAGCTATCTATCATTTAACATTCAAAATCATCGTAAGTTCCATTAGCTATTTGAACAATTTGAACAATTGATTGTACAATTTCGCTGTCTTCTATATTTAAAATTTGTGAGAAATATGACTATGACTTTAACTCATCAGAATATTTTTTGTTTTTAAGCATTTATCTTATAATTGTATGAATGATACAAGATTATTAATATGAGACATATAAAACTTCAGCGAATTTAGTTATAATTGATGGATATTCGTAAAAATCGCGAACCCCTGCAGTTACTAACATTATAAACAATTAAAGATCTGTGAATTCTTTTGTTCTTTCGCAAATCTATTTTACTTCAAATAAATAGTTTTTATTTAGTTGTTTTGAAATATCATATAAAACTGTATTTAAGCCATTTAAAGGTTGCTCACAAGTTTATAAACGTCTTTAAACTAAAATTGGTGCGCATTTTAGATCTGTATGAAATAAATATGTTAAGAATAAACTAAGGTCATAAGTAGTTTTTCCACACTGAGATCCTTCGGTTATAAAATAATTTGTATTTACAACTCTAGATTCAGATTTATGGTGATATATAAAATTAAGAACAATATTACTTATTTTAAATGCATGACTTTACTCTAAAAGTAATTAAACAACAGATAAATACTGTTCTTAATTAGAAAAATTATCTTTTTACGTTATAATATGAAATGGAATGATGAACTTATTGGAAAGTATCAAATTATTGTTTTCAAAAGAAATTAAAGTACCACATTGTTAATAAATTTAAATTGAGTATAAATATTGATTATACTACTCAGTTAGCACTATTTTATTGGTGTCTGTTTTAGTCAAATTGAATTAAAATACAGGAAGAATTTACATTAATGCGTTTATTTCAATATTAATAGAACCCACACGCATTAAATATAACGTGACCAATTCACGTTTAAAACTTAACTAATAAATAGGTTTAATATTTGTTAATATGGATTCTAATTTGTATATGTTGGCGTCAATTACAATTGCTTCAATTACACAAAATTCAGCAAAATTTGAACAGTTATATATGAGTGAATATTTTGAAACTTCTTTCTGTGTCCTCATATTGCAAACAATATTATAACCAATATGCATCGCATACAAACCTAAATGACACCATAACCACGATATTTGAATAGTTTTGTCATTGAATGTTTCATATCGTTTCACTACTGCTTCAACAGTATCGTCAATAGTAATTATCATTTATTTGTCATAAAATTTTATTTTAAACATTTTTAATATTACGTAGAGTTCAAGTAATTCAAAATTTGTCAGGTTTCTTGCATCAATGTTCATTATAATAAAAGTTTAGTATTATAACAGATTTTCAATAATTGAATTATAATTATCAATTGTAATTGCCGAATTGTGCTTTTAATTTGTAATTCCATCTGTAAACTCAATTTTCATTTTGAAAAGATAATGAGTGGACAATAATAATATAAATTTTTAAATATTAAAATAAAACAATACTGTAGTATATCACTCCATTAATTACAACTTAAAATATAAATAGATATAAGCGTTAGAAAACTTAGAATAACGTTATAACGCAACTTTAGAAAAGGTAAATACATAGTTTCTAACGTACATAACGTTAGAAATTAAATCATAATTTGCACTATATTATATTAAACAATATAAATCAACTTTATAGTTATACTATCCGTATTATAGTAATTAAATTAGTTTAAACGAATGAATTCATTCAATCAAAGCTTTTGACGCTTGTAAAATGGTAATATTACAAATATTTTGAGTGAAGTGGGGAAATAGTATTACTATTTGTATAATGCTATAATACGTTAATCCCCACAAAATAAATATAAGTGTATTTTTATAAGCGAAAAACGTTATAAATCTCTATACGTTCTCTATACGTTAGAAATGTGGTCTAATAGATATAAGTTGTTTTCTATTTCAGTTACACACTTTCAAATAATTCTGTAATTTCTAGTTTATTGATGTATTTTGCATAAATAACAACTAATATAATTAATTTTCTGATATTCTTCTTCTCTATTAGAACATATTCTTGAAATAAAAACCATTAATTTTTCGTCACTCAACGAACTCGTTCCACGGCCTGAGAATGTAGTTCCCGCACTTCGCGATAAAAAGTTCCAGATTTTCAACGCCCGCGAACCACAAACTCGTTCTGTCGAGCATTTAATTGAACAAAAACGCCCACACTTCCTGTTTTGCTTTCACTTGATCGTTTACTTCTCTTAAATACGGTGGGATTTTAACGTCAATTTCCTCCTCGTATTGCTCTTGTATTGTGTCCTTTTATTGATCTAATTAGGGTATTTGAGTGTTTGAGAGACGAGGGGTGTCCTTGGGCCTGAGGTCTTTCTAAAGAATTTGTAATTGATCTTACGCATATTTTACATACTCGGGCGTCCAGTCGAATATTTGAATGTTGTCGAGCACAATTTCCTGCTAGTCGGTCGCATCCAATATGGAACCAGGCGCTAATAGTATATCGTGCTCCTTTATGCTGAATATGTTCTGAATGGTCTGCAAAGAGGAATCAAGCTGGGTCTACAACGTGTTCTGCACCTGAATCTACTTCTGAATCTGTAATGTGATGTTAAACGTCTTGCACACCTGAATTAACTCGTCGTCCGTTGGATTTGTTAATTTATTTATTATCAAAGCCAACTAGTCTTTCCCGTCAGTTAGAAGCAGCTTAAGCTTGTTGAGCTCCTTGGCCAAAATTTACGCGAATGCCTGCACCTGAGTGAAATTTATCTTGTACTGATACTTTGGAACAAAAGGCTCAAAGACGACCTGGTACTCCTCTTTAACTGGTATTTTTATTGGTAACTCAGCTTCCAACTACTGTATTTTCGCCTCCTCGTAGTTCTACAGCCTGCCATCATATTCGAGTGTGTTCTCAACATGAACTTTCTCAACTTGTTGAGTTTTCTCATCAAATAACGCATCAATAAATACATCAAATTCCCTCCTAAATATTTCTAGACGCATTTAGTGCTTCAAATCCTAAATATTGCAGGTGGAAACATTGTCTAATGGATAATAGACGCATTACTCTTTAACATCCAACTTTGATTACTCTTTAGTTTACTAAGTAGTGGTAAGCTATGATGTGGTAACTGGCTTCTTCTTATTTTTATCCTTAGGATCAACTTCAATTTATACTGGTTTATTGAGTTTATCCTTTTCCATCTAAAGTTTTTACTTGAATTAATCTTAATTTCTTAATGTAAAAGTAATGTTATTTAATGGTTCAGCTGGTAACGCTTCGATATTGATAATTAGTGACATTGCATCAACTAATAATTATTTCAATTATAGCTTTGTTTAGGGTTAAGTCGAAACATATTCAAGTTTCGCTTTAGCTGCTTCAAGTAATTATGGTTTTACGCCTTGTGTATCCATAAAATATAATCCACTTATAGTATCGGGAATCTTTAATGGTGCAGGAACAACTTTCTTACCAAATTACATTTGCTTCAATTATTATTTGAGTTCTTCATCAAATTAAAGTGCTTATTTTTAAGATGATTAAAAGATAAATACTTCTTTTTCTAAATGTTCCATATAATATTGCTGTAAATGTTACACATCAGAATATGTTTAATTAACAAACTTTGAGTTGTCTAAGTAATTATTGTAGAATTATTAGCTTAGAGCGAAATTTGAATATTATTTTTCTCTATAACGTATTTAGTTTATAGATTTTACCAATTGTACAATAAGTTAATCTTTTTCTAGTTAGTCAACAGTTAAAATTGTGTTTTAAACTAATAAATTTATTAATATATCTAGTTATTCAACTTATATTGATAAATTCGTTTATTACACAGATTGATTTTAATCTTTTAATAGTTGGTCCAATATATACTGTTTAACACTTTATTAAGGTATTTTACCTGGTTTAATTTCAACATCTGGGAGTTTATTCAATAATTCTTCAAGTTCTTTTATTTTTAACACAATTGTTTTTTCAGATTGAGTAAAAATATCTTTGATACAAACTTCTTTATCCTATTTTAGGCAACAAATTAAACGAAGAAGTTATAAACAATCATTATCATAACCAACTTTGTCACCCCACTGAGCTTTTAAAATTAATAAGAAATTATCTAAAATTTTATCTTTTAAAGTTTTAGAGGTGTTATTTTCTTCAAGTTATACATATTTTGCTATTTACATTTTGGTATTACTTATTGCATAATTAATCGCAGTTTATTCTATTTATGTACCATGTTTAATACACAACTTAGCTACATGTTATTAATTTGAATCAAATAAGTGCATGTTCTTTTCTAAATATTCTTTCTTTGAACAAAGATTCAAGATTTACGTTAAATCAATATATTTGTCTAAGCAATCTAATTTCAAACATCTTTACTAACAAACGATTTCATATAAGAATTATTTACGCTCTGTTTTATCTTTAATCCATTTAGCTTTAACAATATTTTACTCATAACATTCAATAACTTGTTACTCAATTTATTTTAATATCCCTTTGCTTTCTTATAAGCATTTAAGATCTTCTACTTATTTTTGGTTACTAATTTCAATAGCTTAATCTGCAAAATCATAAAGTAACTCTTTACAAACACTTTTATTGTAAATCTGCAGCATTCTATCGACTCCTTTTTAGCTGCTTTAGTTAAGTTATTTTGTTAATTGCAAACAGTGTGAATTAATACCATAACATCTTATTTAAATTATTGTTTGGTCAGCTTGGTGTGTTACAGATGTAAATCCGCTTCTTATATCATCTTAGTTGATGAAGCTTACTTAACAAGCAGGTTTAACGCACAGCTCATATTCTTAAAGGATGATACCTGGCAGGTTTCCTTCAGCTGTTTTTGGGATAAGGAATTTTACTTTTTAGAATTCTCCTACTCCGCACGCGAATCTTTTTCCTGGAGTTGCAACGATTATTTTTGATTCTACGTTTCCTCTGTCCGATTTAACGCATCTTTATGCCAAAATTTTAAGGTGGCTTGGTGTTGATGATTTTTCGATTAGTTTTTGGCTGTTATCGATTTCGTGTAGTTGAACGGTGTTTTATCTTTTTGTTTGATTCAGGTGTGCTTTTTCTGCGAATGTTGTTTTTGCGAATGTGGTTCTGGGTGGTGAGTACACGACTGAGAACCCGGTATCTCTTCTTTTAGGGCTTGCGCGTTGCATGATTGATTGTAGTTTGTATTTTTCGGAGTTTTTCTCGCTCTCAGCCGGTGATTCCGGTCTGTCCTTGGTATTTTTTTCCTTCCCGACCTGTTTTATTTGGAGTGACATCTCGAGAACGCAGTCTCCTAGATTTTGCAGTACCAATTCGGCCGTGGTTGATTTCGTGTACGAATTCGAGCTGATGCATGTTAAGTTGTTAATGCAGATGTGGGGGAAGATTGTTTGGTCAACTTTAAACGGAGGTTCTGAAAACGTGTTCGTTCTCACTTAATGTGGGGGAGAGTTCATAATCGCTGAGGAGAACAGATCCGTTCTGTGTGTTTATATTTGAGCTGAGCGAGCGCGTGGAGGCTCGAGGTCAGCCTTGGTGAACTCGCCCGATATGTTTTACAGTGAGAGCTCAAGCTGTGAGTGCTCATCGTCCTGTATTTTCAAGCGTTGTAACGCGGCTATGTTCTGATTCCGCATTGGGGTGGGGAGCCTCTGCTGGACTGGGATGTAGTCGGGGAGGTTCGCGACTATGCGCGCGGACGCGTTCACCTTCTCCTCCGGGATGTAAAAACGAATCGGATTCAAACGGCCCAGGACGCGCTCAACCACCTTATCATTCGTGCGCAGACTGTTCGTCCAGTTTAATTCAGGAGCCTCCGTGCGCGTCATGTCAATTTGAGCCAGCTTGCGCTGCTTCGCACGCCACTCACCATCCATGTTCATCACTGACGGATGGTTACGGTGAGAATTTTACGCTATTTATAGCTCCCACGTGCGCGCGTGGGCTGCAAGAAGTTCCAAACCACGCTGCTTCCGCAAAACTGGATCGGCCTTACCATAAGGAGACTCGGAATGAAGGTTTTGAGTTGGGGATTTATCCATTGCGCGTGGTGTGGGAAAATAAGTAATCAAAAGCATTTAAAATTAATATACAATTCAATAACGTTATTTAATACACAATGTAAAACATTCATATAAATGGCGTGAAGCAACCAAATAAATAATAAGTAGCTATAATAAATAGCAAATACAAGAAATGAAAGGAGATATTATTATTCATTGTATATAATATTATGCTAATATTATATTAATATACGAAAAAGAGATAAAAAGAGTATACTATATTTATTTTATTCTTTTGACACTTGGAATTATTGCTACGTAGTATATAGTATACTGAATAAAATATTGTGAAGCAAAATAACTGGTGAGGCTAATACAGATATTTAATTTGGATGTTTAAATATGGTGTGATATTTATGATTTCTTTCCTTTAAACAAAAAATAAATTTAGTTTAAACAATCAAACACCACTTCCTCATTTTGAATGGATGCTGAAGAAACATTCCCGCGCGATACAACATTGCGCACTCATTCTTGGTATGAGGCACATTTAGATGCGTTCTTACTTGACTTATTAAAGCTTCGAACTGCTTCACAACCTCCTGCTGGAGTCATGATTCCAGAATATACTGAATACTCTTGTCAAAAAATGTTTATTCGTATATAATCACCAACTTCTAAACCTATTACTAGATTTGATCAAACGTAGTGGAGTAAAACACCACGACAAGTGTTTAGCTTGTTTTTTGCTATCTTAGATGCTGGAATTTTTGTTCACTAGTAAGGTGCTGTACTACGTTAAATCGCTCTTGAAAACATTTTGGCTGGAAAGTCAGGATACAAAGTTATTCCATTTTATCAAGAAAGTTAATAAAATACTCTTACTGTTAATTGTCCAGTTGAGTATTGTTCTCCAGAATTTTATAACTATGCGATATACGTAGATAAACTGAATTTTGCATAGTAATAAGATTATAGAAAATATCTAGCTTTTCCAGCTGAATTGCGTTTACGTTAAAAGATAAAGTTTTCTGTTAATGTTGATATTTATTCAATTGGAAAATTCATATATTAGATTGTTACTGGATAATAACCGCCAAGTCCTTTTGATGCAGAAGATTTAGAAACCTAGCGTTTAACAGCTTAAAAAATTTTACAAAAATATCCATTTGGTGAGCTATTTAACAAAGTTGTTATGAAGATGCTATTTTTAATAGATACCTACTATTATAATTTACTAGAAGTGTAGTAGGATGTCAACATAATTTATAAACTGAGCTAAGGAAAACAAATGTCTACTGGAACAATGATGTCTTATGATTAGTTTAAAACTCTTAACGCTGCTAAATCTAACTATTCGGTAACGACTATACGAACTGTCATTGATCATTTACTGGGTACTATATAGTACAGTTAAGTATAATAATTGAAGCTAAAAACTCATTTATATTAGAATTAGTAATTAAATAGTGCTACTGTAGCATTTATACAATCTAAGAAATAGCTAGAAACGTTTGCAGAAACTTACTCCTCTTAAGACTTGAATAAAATTTTTGCTGGTGATAAATCAGGTCGTCTAGCTATACTTTAAGGATATATTGGTTCTGGCAAGACTTAGGTACTTTATGACATATTATCATTTTACTCCACATAAGTATTTAGCTTTGCTTGTTATATTCCACTTCGTAGTTAAAACTGTTTTTCAAGATTTTCTCTAGATAATTTAGATTTGATACCTCCAACTTATCTTAAATAAACTAAAATAGTTGATTTTTACCACTACATTCTTATATATGTTTTATTTGCAGTGCAATAATTAAGTATACCAAAAACTTTGTAAAAAATCCAGAAAGCGTTTTAAAGTTAAAATGATATTAATAAATTATCTGCTTTATGTCCAGGTTTCTACTAATTTATTAATGTTGGTTAAAACAGTAAATTAATTTAAATTACCAGTGATATAACGAAAGAAGTTTTGTACAAAATCCTTGATATTATTTTGCAAACAAGTTTGCTAGTTGTAATGGGATTTGATGATTTATAGTCTAACCAACACTAAAATGAAACAAAGATTTTATTTACTTTGTTAGAAAGCTTCCCGAGATTATGTGTTATTACGACTGAAGTACCAAGCATGTAAGTGTCTCAACAAAGTTTCTCGATTACAGGAACCTCTAATGGAAGGTTGACTTAGGAAGTATGTAGTTTATTCGATTATTTTTCTGAATAGTTGTAGTAAGCTGACTAGCCGGTGGAAAAGAGAACTACGACTTAAATGTATTCAGATATTATGTCAGTAGGTAGTTGTTTGTCTGATAATTAACAACAGAGAGGTGAGTAAAACAAAGGGAGTGCAAATGAAATCAAGACTCAGACATTTATTGCTTAACAGAGTTAGAAGAAGAAGCTGAGTGCGATTTTTATCTCGGTTAATTACTTATCGCAAACGCAGATGGAGGAATATCTGTCCAACTTTGGTCTGAAATCGCAGGATTTGGTCCTGTCTGCGTACAGGAAATCGCAGGGATCGATTAGGAACATAAAACTTCTGCTTTAGCAGTTATTCCAGTAATCTGGCTGGCTTTAACAGTCTATGGCCAACTACATCACTTTAGAGTCTGTTTAATCAGATGATGTTCAAATCTTCGCCTCTTACCTTAGGGCAAAGCAAATGAACCAAATTCAGCAGAAGGAGCTAGAAATTCTTTAAATTTGCTCTGCACTCGGTTACTTCGTGGACTAGAACTGGCTCATACAGATCATGGAGCTGCGTATGGAACAAATACAATCACTTTGTACTCAGCTTGGGTCTCAGAATGGTTACATATTCTCGTTCGCCCTTCCTCATGTGAACATGAAACACAAAACGTATCTTAATAGTAACTAAAACTATTAAATTGAGAATGTTTTCGTTTGGCAGTCAACGTTGGCCTGTAAAGTATTTTTAGAGTCTTTCACAACTTAATTCAGCAATAATTTGTTTGCAACTGCCAAGTTCTTGCTGAACAGATACTAAAATTAGTTCAGCTTCATTGAATTCTCTAACGATAGATTACAATTTTACATTCCAGTCTTACAGGGAGATAAGCTTGATTTCCAGATTGAAAACCTAGTTGATGATATTAATGCTGAGTACGGAATGAACGTGAAATAATGCAATCAAAAGAGCAGCTTAGTTAAACTGCTGAGGAGAACTAGTCCAGTAAGACTAACCTCTTAATTAAGACCATTTGTTCAGAAAGTTATGAGCGTGGACAATTTTGGTACAAATTATGATGGGTTATTTGTCTCCATAGAATAACTCACGTTATGCTTAAATCCGTGCACAAGCTACCTGCCAGATATTTTCGACCAAATCGAACTAATGCAATTAAACCAATCTTTGCTGAAGAATGTTAAGTTTTATGGACTTATCCCTAAAATATATTTCAAATCCCTCGATTATGCAATCATGTAACTTACAGAAACTAAGAACTAATTACAGGTATTAGGTATTGAACAAAAGATAGACTTTATTGAAGATGTTCCTAAAACAAAAGAAATATTTGATACCGAAAATAAATTCCTCCAATATTGTATTTCAATTGATCAATTGTATAAAGTATTTTACTAACTCTAAAGCGATTTTATTGAGTTCTAAGCCTAATAACTTCGACATACCAATTATAAAAATATAAATAAATTTGATTTCCAATTACCTCCTAACGATTTCTTAATGCTTTAAAAGACAATAGTTCTTTAAATGCTTATTGATTGTAAATTTGAAGAGTGTAATAATATTATCATCAAGATATTAGATATTTTTGGAGTTAAAGACTTTGTCGTATAAATGGAATGTTTATATGATTAATACCAAACAGTCATGGTACAATTGTTGTAACAAGATTCCATTAAATTATTAAACGATAATGACACTGAAAGTGTCTTGTAATCTTTTATATTTAGTCTTTGGTTAACATCAGTTACAATGAATAGAAGAAATTACGCACAAAATGTAGCATTAGGCTTGATTCAAAGAGGTATTAAAAATGGGTTTAATGGTTATTCTGTATTTTGTTTAATAACAATCTTAAAAGATTTTGACGAGTTTAATTTTTCACCAGAAGTAGCAGAATAACTTGTAGATTAACTATCATCTTTAAAAATATTCGATTAATCATTAATTGGATTAATCAATATGATGAGTTATTAACTCAAATGCAAAATACGACCTACTGATATATAAGCATAAAATATCCATTAATATAAAATGCAATTGTATTTTGTTTAATCTTAATAAAGCCCATATTCGAATTCGTTACAAATATCTATTTGTATGTACTTGACTTAGCTATTTATCGAGAAAAAGTATAGTGTCATAGCATCGTTCTGTTAAGACTTCCTTAAAGATATGTCTTATGTAAATTTACAGTCGTTAAGTTAATTTATTTTATAAGTTGGTTTGTGCGCAATGCGCTATATATAAATTACTGATATGCCGCCGAATATTGGTAAATGTGAAACTATTTATGAGTCAAGTGCAATTTTAGTATAAACAATAACTGAAATGAGTCAATCAGACTTTACAAAAGCTTTTAAAGCATTATATATGCTGGAAGGCGAGCCATTGTTTGAATAAGAACTTAAACTGAATAGCATGTTGTTAAAGCTCAAATGTGGTGTTGATTTGGAACAAAAAGATATGCATTCCGTTGAAGAACTAACAAATTATTAATCTTAGCAACAAATAGGGCAAATTAAGTAACTTTGGAAAATCGTTACTGGGATAGAGTGATAAGAAAATTTGTTAGCGATTATTATTTGATCTCTTTAATTTATAATCCATAAATTTGTGATTTATGAGATGAAGTAGAATAGTTACTTGATATTAAAAAAAGATGTTAAATCACACATAGTAAATACATTGAAGCTGTTACATAAATGAGGAAGAAAAATCACTTAGATTGGAAAAAAGATGAAAACCATTTTAATAAACTGGAATATTATCAACCACAAGAATTATTAAAGTATATATTATTTTTACTTGGCTATGGTAAAATAACTAGTATATATTTACTTATTGCGTTTAGATGTATTGTTGGATTGTTGCTGTTGAGTGAGTCATGCTATTATATACCTCTGAGCCGATATATTATATACCTTGTGTACAAAAGCAAAGACTAAATAAATATCTTGATTTTTCAATACATATTATTTAATAATAAGTTATTAAAAAATATTCAATCTATGTTTCCATTTCATAAATGAGTTTGAAAAATATACTGAAAAAAATTAACGCAGTGATGCTGGGTCTGGACAAATCTGGTAAAACTGCTCTGTTATACAAGTAGTTTACTAAAAATCACAAGAAACGATTCCAACCACTGGTTTCAACGTTGAGACCATTAAAAGCAAAAATATACCGCTTACCATAACGGACGTAAACGGATAAGATTAGACTCGCCTTATTTGGAGCACTTACACTCAAAATATCTAATTACTGTTCTTTGTGATCGATTCTTCTCAACGTGATGTACAAATAATTCTTAGCACACATTCTGAGCTCCAAAAACTAATCAACAACTTAAATGTAAATATTCCGTTTATAGTTCTCTTCAACAAATCAGATCTCCCAAATATATTTTCGGATGAGGAAATTTGGAACGAATTCGATTTGAAAATCGGGGAGAATAATTTGAACGGGCGCAGAATAATCGCTTTGAGAACGAGCGCAAAGATTCAGAGCAGTTTTAAGGACGTTATTTAATGGGTTTAAAAACTGAATGTGTGAATAATTTCTTTTAAAATAATCAAATTAAATATGTATTAACAACCCATAGTCCAAATCACAAAACGAAGAAATATAACGAACAATGAAAACAACAATAATAATAATTCTTAATAATTGCAAATATTTGGCCATATTTATGAAGGTGTCTTTATAATTCAATAATTCAGCTATTAGATATTTAGTGCACCTCTGTAACTTATCGCCATGTATAAACAAAGCATATACAGGTTTACAAGCAATTTACAGGCAATTATGGCTCCAGCAAGTACTTCACCACTATAATGGAGAAGTTCCTAGATGAGCACTCACGCAATAATATCAGAGCCATATTTACTGGTCATGACCATCTTTTTGCTGCGTTTAAGCGCAATCACCAGTACATCTTCGTTTCTGGAGGTGGCGGCGGTGATATAACGAACATGAGAAGCATTCTTCAGGGAAAAAGAGCTTGGGAAACAAAAACTCTTAAAGGACCACTGTAAATTTTAAACGATAACTGTCTCGGATACGAACATCATTTGGACAGCGAACTGATGATGACGAGAACAGATGTGACTTTCGAACCACACAAAATCAAGTACAGCGTCGTGAACGCTGACAGTTAGAAAGTGGTTCACGTTTACGAACAGGAATTTTGAAATGAATAGTGATTATTTAGCTTAAATATTTAAATTGGCATAAATGTGAAATGGACTTATCATCTAATTGAATATATGATTTATGTACAGGTAAAATATAGTAAATTATAAGAAGTTACAACAAAAATTAGCGTTATCACTCTGCTCCAGTGTATATGGACTCTTTAATTAATCGGCTAATCCGTTTTCTTTTGAGCTCGTCGAAATAGTTCACGCAAGAACTGTATAAATCCTGCATGAACCATTTGTAAAGCTTAAGAATTATTTCAGCGAGAAAATCTTACGAAATAACAACTCCTATCGTTAATAATATAAATATATACGAATGATATGGACCTATAACTGTGGAGCCGACAGCTAACTTGATAATCGCACACAGAGGTTGCGCAGCTAAAAGTGTTACGTAATGGATGTTATACCCAGGCACAACTACGTTTCCTGGCCTCATTTACTATTTCTACTCTAAATTTCTTTCTAACTATAATTCAAAAACAGCCATTTCAATCCACATTAACAAAGCATATACAGGTTTACTTAATAATCTGCACATTAGTAATTTAATAGATTTTTGATTAGCCTATTCTGCTTCCAATTATATTTTACTATCAATATACACACATACAAATTAACCGAGAGGTACAGCAATTTTAATAAATTTGTTCATCTCCTTGGATAATGATATTTTATATGGTTAAATAGGCTTGTTGTATAACATTTTTGGTGTTTATTTATGTTTGCACATATATTCGCTCAAAATATAACCGAAACTAAAAAGATAAAACTATGTTAAAGTATTTGTATCAAATATATACCTACTATTAAAATCTATTAACTAATCCTAATAGTACTTATATACTACTAAAAATGAACGGATAACTAAAGATACTACTCCCAAACTAAAAAATACTTTTACTACTTTGAAGTGAAATTTATGGCACAAATAATAAATTAGAAATCCTAATAAACACAATTAGGTATTTAGACTCATAACTTCATAGCAAGGTTATTTTTAATCAAACCACTAAGAAGAAAATAATATTTGAGACATAGCCGTTTTCATTGAGATATAGCCAAGTGAATATGAAATTAATGAATTTATAATTATTGGCAAATGATTAATTAATCGCAAACATGTAACATACCAATAGTCCATAGAATATGAATAACGTTCTGAAATGTATGTGTGATAAATAATAGATTACATCGAGCATAAAAAATCATTGCCAAAGAACCGCCCTTATTTAAACAATACATGATAAATCGGATTTTTAAGAAGATATTCATCGATTTACAATGGTGGCATCATAATCTTTTCGACAATATTTTTTACAGCATAAGATAATTGTATCCGATTTTATTGTGCACCAATATAATTATTAGGGCCTAATTCAGCTATTAGATATTTAGTGCACCTCTGTAACTTATCGTCACGTGTATTTCGATTTATGTATAACACTGTGGATTTATTCCATCGATTTGTGTAATTCATTGGGTTCAGCTTTATTGACAATAATTATATTATCAATAGTATTATCAGTATATTTAGAATCATAAGTTTATTCATTTAAAATCATAAATTTTTAATAAGTTAAGATTAATATTGATAAAATTTTAACCTTTAAATTAGTAATAAACACAAATGGTTTAAATAAAATCAAAAGTAGTTTGGAAATAATTAAACTGAGTTTTATGTTTTCTTGAATATTTAATGCATTTAGAAATAAATAATAGAAAGGTGAACACTATTCCACTTCATCAAAATGCAAAACAACGATACCATAATCGTCCCAGCTTCAGCAAGTGATGCAGTTGTTGAGTCATAAATAGTATAATCTCATAAAACCAACAAGTTACAGTTATGTTCCTTCTGTTTTTTGTTTATAACTTCGCTTGCGTTTATCCTATACTACATCTCAACTGCCGCTTTAAATTTCTGCGCGTATGTCATTTACTTCAACAGTTTTCAGTTCTACGGTTTCGCATATCTCTCAACACTTCTAATTTTGCTTCCGATTTTGAGCGTTCAACTATATAAATTTTTAAAACACCGCAAGATACCCACTGTAAAGTTTCAATTCTTTCAGCTCGCTCTCATAATCGTTTTCATAGTCGATGCGATTTTGTTTTAAGAACAGTTTAAAAATGTGTCCTATGGTCCTCTCACGATTTTGAATGGAAATCAAACTCATGTCCACTGGTACACTTCTAAGAAATCAAACACGATTTTGCGCACAAATGAGATCGTTACTAACATCACTCACTTCTCTCGTTTCCACAACGTGTTTGTGAACTCATCTAAATTTGAATATTAAATTGAAGGACATGGATTCAACTCGAGCTCTGTGCAAAATTTCAAGATGAACGACTAAGTCAAAATGTTTTCTGTGATGACCGACATCCACTCCAATAACAGATACTTGAGCCAAGCTCCAACCTACGCTGATTTTATGATCCTCGGCGGCGACTATTCCAATGGAGGACGTGGTCATGAGTTTGCAAAGTCCTTCAAAGGCGCACCAAACATCCCATACCTTATGGCCGTTGGCAACCACGATGTGCTCGGCAATTCCAAAGACCTTGTTCTCAGGCACGAAAATTTTTACCAAAAGGTGCACAATGTTGGTATATACGTGCTTTTTGTACTCAAAGATGGACTGATTAGTGGATAGTATGTGAATAAAACCAGAGCTGATGCTGCCATAAAGTTCCTGGAGTAGAGGATTGAAAAGAATCACGATGAGCACGTTTTTATTGTTGTGCACAACCCGGTGTACTCGACTGGCAATTATGGCTCCAGCAAGTACTTCACCACTATAATGGAGAAGTTCCTAGATGAGCACCCACGCAATAATATCAGAGCCATATTTACTGGTCATGACCATCTTTTTGCTGCGTTTAAGCGCAATCACCAGTACATCTTCGTTTCTGGAGGTGGCGGCGGTGATATAACGAACATGAGAAGCATTCTTCAGGGAAAAAGAGCGTGGGAAACAAAAACTCTTAAAGGACCACTGTAAATTTTAAACGATAACTGTCTCGGATACGAACATCATTTGGACAGCGAACTGATGATGACGAGAACAGATGTGACTTTCGAACCACACAAAATCAAGTACAGCGTCGTGAACGCTGACAGTTAGAAAGTGGTTCACGTTTACGAACAGGAATTTTGAAATGAATAGTGATTATTTAGCTTAAATATTTAAATTGGCATAAATGTGAAATGGACTTATCATCTAATTGAATATATGATTTATGTACAGGTAAAATATAGTAAATTATAAGAAGTTACAACAAAAATTAGCGTTATCACTCTGCTCCAGTGTATATGGACTCTTTAATTAATCGGCTAATCCGTTTTCTTTTGAGCTCGTCGAAATAGTTCACGCAAGAACTGTATAAATCCTGCATGAACCATTTGTAAAGCTTAAGAATTATTTCAGCGAGAAAATCTTACGAAATAACAACTCCTATCGTTAATAATATAAATATATACGAATGATATGGACCTATAACTGTGGAGCCGACAGCTAACTTGATAATCGCACACAGAGGTTGCGCAGCTAAAAGTGTTACGTAATGGATGTTATACCCAGGCACAACTACGTTTCCTGGCCTCATTTACTATTTCTACTCTAAATTTCTTTCTAACTATAATTCAAAAACAGCCATTTCAATCCACATTAACAAAGCATATACAGGTTTACTCAATAGTCTGCACATTAGTAATTTAATAGATTTTTGATTAGCCTATTCTGCTTCCAATTATATTTTACTATCAATATACACACATACAAATTAACTGAGAGGTACAGCAATTTTAATAAATTTGTTCATCTCCTTGGATAATGATATTGTATATGGGTAAATAGGCTTGTTGTATAACATTTTTGGCGTTTATTTATGTTTACACATATATTCGCTCAAAATATAACCGAAGCTAAAAAGATAAAACTATGTTAAAGTATTTGTATCAAAAATATACCTACTATTAAAATCTATTAACTAATCCTTATAGTACTTATATACTACTAAAAATGAACGGATAACTAAAGATACTACTCCCAAACTAAAAAATACTTTTACTACTTTGAAGTGAAATTTATGGCACAAATAGTAAATTAGAAATCCTAATAAACACAATTAGGTATTTAGACTCATAACTTCATAGCAAGGTTATTTTTAATCAAACCACTAAGAAGAAAATAATATTTGAGACATAGCCGTTTTCATCGAGATATAGCCAAGTGAATATGAAATTAATGAATTTATAATTATTGGCAAATGATTAATTAATCGCAAACATGTAACATACCAATAGTCCATAGAATATGAATAACGTTCTGAAATGTATGTGTGATAAATAATAGATTACATCGAGCATAAAAAATCATTGCCAAAGAACCGCCCTTATTTAAACAATAGATGATAAATTGGATTTTTTAGAAGATATTCATCGATTTACAATGGTGGCATCATTATATTTTCGACAATATTTTTAACAGCGTAAGATAATTGTATCCATATTAGACATGGTGGTTTTTATTGGGCGTATTATACGTATTTGTTTGATGTCATTTGAAGTGGTTAAGTTTAAACAGTTATATTATTGCAAATACAAATGTGTTAAATTTCAAATTCAATATTTGGTTAAACTGATAGAAAGAATCAAAAAGATTATATTGATAGATTGCGATTTGATGAGACTTCATCTAGTCTCATACGTGTTTCCACTTTCAAAACTGGTTCAACCTGTCATTTTTGCTCCGGTAAAGACCAGTAGTAAGACCCTACATATAATTTTAACTATATTTAAGTATTATTCAATATTCGTACTCTAATTAATATTTTTATTTAAAAAATAAAAGCTTGACGATGGTATAAATATGTATGTATAAATTAATGAACAAAAAATAGATTTATAAGGCTGATCTATAAAATATAAAATCATAAAAGCATTGGATACAGAATTTGCCTTGTGCATTTCTAAGGTTTCTAAAAATAATTTAATTGTTAGCGTCTTTTTTATAATATTGACACGCATTTTGATATTGTTTTGAATATTCTAATATGATATTTATGTATTTGGTGATGGGCAAAAATGATATACACTCGGTACCTAGTACTTGTGAGTAGCTTTAGTACCTGTGAGACTTTACCACTCCACTAAAAATCAAAATATTTATGTTCATATAGCATTACTGTTATGGTCACTATTAGAATTATATTCATTTTTAAAGATATAATAAAATTATATTAAAAAGTATAAGTAAATATAGTCATACTTATTATCTACAAACCCATTTGACAAACGGGCTAAAACTTTCAAATACTTCGCAAACGAATTCGAGTGCTCTGTCGAGTGCGATAAATCCTCTGCCCCATTAGCATCCTCTTAAAATTATTGAGAAGCATGCGCGTGTATCATTTTCTCCGATGCTGCACAGATATTCGTCAAGTGGGAACTGCAGATTGATTATAGATGGGTGAGTGCCTGACGTTAATTGAACGAATTCTGGTAGGGATTTGACAAAAGTGTCGAGTTATGCGCGGAGTTGTTCGTCTTCGGCGAAAACGCATGATTGTATTTGATTTCCTATCGCGATGGCTTGAATCAGTCTGGTAAGGTGCCTGAAGTTAACGTTGGTTCCTTTTCTGATGACGAGCGAGAATTTTTTCTGTCTGATGGAGAAGTTGATGAGGTCTTGAAGTGTTTCAACGACGTCGATTAGTCCTCTGGTGTCTTTGAAGAAGTAGTTGAATTTTTTGACCATTTTCGTTTCATTTTCAATTTTTAGTAAATCCGTGCCCAAAAGTATCGAATTCACATCGCACCACTGCATTAAATCTTATTAAATAGGGGTAGTAGTTACGAAAACGAACAATATACTCCTGTACTGGAGCGGGAACAGGTGCCCCTTAACGTTTTCCTTCAAATATTAATAGTCGTAGTTCCTGGGCAGTTTCAGAATGACCAGTTTTGAAGTGGATAGTAATTAGTTCGTAATCTGCTCAATTTCCATTTCACCCAGTTTGAGCCTCAGCTTGCTCTGCTTCATGAAATCGGGGCCACCCCAGGGAGGATCAATAATACACAAAAAGTCGTCTTTTATCACCTAAGGGGATAAATGAAGCAACGAAGAGTCGTTGAACGCAACTATCTTGTGCACGTTCTTATAACCGTACTTGGCAAACACGGATATGTTATTCTTCAAGCACTAGTACGTATTCGGATTCAACTCGTAAGACTCGACCTAAGTACAAAAGAAAGACTGCGCGAAAGAATCACCGCCCACACAACACGTCAAATCCAAACAACTGTAATTGGGAATGTTGAACAAATCAACAAAAATATGATTGGCCAAACGACCTATGTCGAAAGCCACATTAAAAGCTGATACAGAATATAGCGCTTCGTCAGTGTGCTTCAATTCATCCAAAGCCTAAAACGGTAAGAACGAATAATATATTGGCAATTTACCAGAATAATGAGCAACAGTCTTCATTTAGAGGTGAAGTGGAATATTTAAAAATATACTTGTATAATAAGAATATATTATATTCCACATCCAAATATTAAAAATGGTATACTACAGAAATCCGCATATTAGAGACCCCTTTTCATTTATTAGGGGGTACCTTTCCAAAAAAGCTCCTAACCCTCTTATAACGACGAATCTCACTTATGAGTTATCTTTTTGTATCATAATATTGTTGAAAATTATACTTGTATAAATTGATGTTCGTCTAGAAATTTACGTTCAAAAAGCATAATATTTTTTACTATAAGTTAAGATTTTTCTACGTACTAAATGAAAGCATTCATCAATTATAAATAGTGGCGATACATTATTATGACATTTAGATAATAATAATATGTAGAGCTTTTATCAGTAGTGTTTTATTTCATTATTTACATATTCTTTCCAACATAGTAAATACAATATATGAATTATATATTTTAATAATTTAATATAGCACTATATAACCCCCATGTTGGGAAATACTTGTTTTAAATGAAGGTTTAAGCAGTGATTTACTCTGAACACGTGATTTACAGTTGCTTTTGACTAGAAACCTGACAAATTTTGAATTACTTGAACTCTACGTAATATTCAAAATGTTTAAAATAAAATTTTATGACAAATAAATGATAATTACTATTGACAATACTGTTGAAGCAGTAGTGAAACGATATGAAACATTCAATGACAAAAATATTCAAATATCGTGGTTATGGTGTCATTTAGGTTTGTATGCGATGCATATTATCGATGATATTTGATTTCAATCTGGAAATTCAGATTTTATTTGATATATGATACGACTCAGACTTGCACAAAGTAGCGTGCAGACGCATTTACCTCAAACTAATCCCAATATCATACCTCATGATGAGGTCCTCATCTTGTAGGATTGTCTCTAAATAGCCTCCTCAGACAACCTAAGTTAGTTCGGCACTTGAGCTAACATTATTCTAATAAAGATCAAGGTTTTAGTTAAGTGAGTAAACACAAAAATCACATCGAATCAGATATTAAGTTGATCCAACTAACATTGTTGACCTCGGAAGTTATCTTTGTAACTATCTTTGGGATGGCTGTGAACTATGAATCTTGGAACTAGCGTATCAGCAGCAACGCGTAGTGCATCTAAGTTAAGAGCGGAGTATTGTAATATAATAAACACTGAGCTCTATGAACTGCGCATAATTATGTTCCTAAATAACGTTAATATGGACTGTATGAATTTATGCTAAATTATACTAAATTATTAACATTAATGTGTTATTATTTAATTTTTTTGTAAAATATAATAATAAATGAGCCGATATATATAATTATGTGATGATGTTATTCTGTTCAATCTTATTAATTTGTAAAATACCTATACATGAATAACATACTGAATACTCATTATTCTTATGCATATACTGTAAAAATTTTATTAATAAATAACCAAAATATCAAATTAAATTAATAAATTAGAAGATAATTTACATGAAATTAACATGAAATGCAATACTCAAATTAATATGTAATACAATATAGCGTTAAATATTGTTAACAAAACAATATAATAACAAAATCAACTTCTCAATGTGAGTTAAATTCATTATGAATCCTGTACAAATTCAAAAATTCCTGTATTCCTGATTTCTATTTAATAATTTACTAATCAATATGAAAACTATAAATACCACACCTTTATTAAAATGATGCTTCTGATTATGAATATTATTCAAAGTAGCATATCTGAAGGTGAATGGACACTAGATACACGTGTTTGGACCTCTTTATCTAACGGTTAAATAAGTAATATATAATATAACTTCTCTTAATCTTTATCCAGTGATACTGATGCTGACGCTTCAATAATTACAATAAAAGATATCAAACGACATAATTACTACCGTGGGTTGTGTCTATATAATGTTATTGATGTAGGTGCCAATACAATATTGTCTGATGCGTTATTTGTTTTTGACGTACAAATATCTATACCGGCCTAATGTACAAAAATTGAAATTTCTTTTGCTAATTCTGTTTCTGGTTAGTTCAATAACATTTCAATAACAGGATCAATCAAAATTACTAATGTTCTTTCAACATAAGTGATAAAGCTATCAAAATTAGCTGGAAAAGTTTTCAATACAAATTTCATTTCAACCAAGTATTTTAATAATTTGTCATATTCAATTAACGGAGTTCCTATAACTGTTAACAGCACAAATATATTCCTGTATGAAACAAATTTTGATGGAAAAACAACAACTGCTACAAAGCTGACCTCGATTGACACTTAAGTTGTGAATACAACATTTACCAGCTGTTCTGGTTCTCAAAATGTGGTTATTACAAAAGCTGCTTCAGAATAACCTGGTTTAATAACAGAGTGGTACGAATAGCGTTTGGACCTTATAGAGTGGAAAATAAGCAGAGGAAGTTATTACTTCATGGATTTTACAGCTACTGGAGTACCAACTGTAAATAAACTGCTTTCAGCCTAACGCGTTTACTATGGAAATAACTAGATTCCAATTATAATTCATTTTAATAATGGAAGTGTTAGAGAATGCTCAGTTGGTTAATTCTTTAATCCCATAGCTCAAATGTGTGTTGCTGCATGCTCAGCTAAGTAATACAACATGTTTTGTTTGGCCTTATGTGCCGATCTGAACCTCTATGACTCGAATAAGGATAATAAATGTTACACAAAATGTCCCACAGAACTTGGTTTTATTCTGGTAACCAAGACTTGCACGTTATGTGTTTCTCCTAATCAGCTAGCTTATTAAAGTGGGATCTGCACTTCTTCATGTGCAACTGGATTTGTTTAATCAGGTTCAGGTTGTTTTTACGAAGCTTAAAGTTCTTTAACATTTTCATATGCTTCGTGTTCAACAGTGTGTGAGCTAGGAATGTTGATGGACGCTGGATAATGCAAAACTTCGTGTTCTGATGGAAAGATAACCAAAAAAGAGCTTAGAATTTGCATAGCCTGCTAATCTGAGTATAATGGAGGAAAATATTGGACGAGAAAAACACAGCTATGTTAGTTCTCATGTGATTATTATAATGCTACTTTCTGTGAGGAACTTAGTAGTACAACTTGTGAACACTTTTACGTTGACAAATAAACTGGTTTGAAAATGTGTGTTCACTCATGCCCAAATGAATACCCTTTATTACAATCAACTGAAAACAGATGCTACGATGCTTGTCCAACTGCTTACATGACAGATTATGTGAATAAATCTTGCGTCGACAGCTGCACTTCCGGATATTATTCATTCACTGCACCTATTAAAATATGCCTGACAACATGCGGGTCATCTAATTTTACAGCCTTAGAGTCGGACAAACACGCATAAAATCAAAGATGCGAAACGGATTGTTCACTATTCGACTCAAAACAGTATCATAAAGATAATTATTGTACTTAAAACTGTTATGATTAATTCCACATGTTCATAAGCTTTGATAACTTCACTTGTGTTAGTAATTGTCCTTTTTACAATAGAACTACAAACGGCTATCTTTTTTGTTAACAAGATTGTGATTCGAAGTTTAGTGGGCTGGATTAAACGTACGATAATTCTCTTTTACGATGTGAAAATTCATGTAATTTATTCAGCTCAAGAAAATTTACCAAAGATAATCTATGTTAAGATTAGTGTGATGGTCTCAAACCGTATTATCTTACTGGGGATATATGCGTTGCGAACTGCTACTCACACTCTGATCAATAATTCATTGATGAAACGAATAAAATGTGCACTAAATATTGTATAAACTCTAATTATTTTAGGGATAATACTACATCATTCTTGTATTGTAATAAGTAAGCTTGTGGTTCTTCTAATTATACATTAATTTAGCAATATCATGAAACTTATTATCGGTGCGAAATATCATGTACTATAATGGATACTTATAAATACAGCGAGTTATTACATATTTCTCCCACTATAATTCGTTAATGTGCCACGTCGTGTTCATAATAGTTTTAATATTTTGATTCTGATTTAATTTGTTATTAAAAATGTCCTGATGATATTCCATATGCTGAATAAAATAATTTATGTGTTAATCGCTGCAATTAAGGAAATTATTCGCTTTAAGTTAATATTTAGCAATTATTATGTGTAGGATCATGTATAAATTATATTGTTAATGTTACAAATGAAAATTCAAAGCAATGTGTAGATTCATGTTTAAATTAATTTTACAATTATTTTAACAATGAAGAATGCGTTTAATAGTGCCCAAGTGGTAATTACACTTTCAACATAATAAATTAAATGAAAACTTGTGCAGACTGTACCGGAATGTATTTTGGCACCGACTCAAACTTTTCAATATCCATGACTAGGTGCGAAATATCATGTGATATGTTTAGTTCTACAAAATTTACCAAAAACTTTCAATGTATTGATTAATGCGACGGAGCCAAGCCCGTTTTCGTTTCCGGCAACATCTGTGTGGAGAACTGCTACTCCCAGGCCTCCGAGATCTTCTTGAACAAAGGCTCGAACCAGTGCAGCGACACCTGCGCCCACTCCAGCTATTATAGGAACTCTGACGGAAGCCTCTTCTGCACGGCCGACGTATGCGGTCCAGCCAATTTCACGGGCGCCGAGTCCTACCACGCCAGCTACCTGAGATGCGAGAGCGCCTGTTCGCTCTTCGTGAACCACACCTTCACCGACGGAAGCTCCTGCCTGGCGTCCTGTCCGGCCGAGAGAAAATACTTCGACTCCAACTAAATCTGCTCCTCCGTGTGTCCAAACGACTTCCCGTTCGCCGAGGCCAGCGACCTGTGCGTCTCGAAGTGCGGCTCAGGAAACTACGCCGCCACCTCGAACCCCCAGAAGTTCGAGTGCCGCTCCATGATGAATAGTATAGTTGGGATTCGTTCGATCACGATAATCAAAACTAATTTTCCCATTGGGGCACGCCGGCACAAACGATCAATCACACTATACCAAACCGTCAATCAATCAATCACATTCCCAACACACGATCACAAACTTATACCCAAACCCTTTTACCCAAAAAGAAATTTGTTTTCGGTTTATATTTGTTTGAATATACTTGTGTGAATATATTTATGTGAAAATAGGAATAAAATAAATGAATCTAAATAAATTTGTCTGAATAAATAATATATATGTGTGTTGTGAATATGAAATTTTGAATAATCGTAATCGAACGAATCCCAACTATACTATTCATCATAACGGAATGGAATTGATTGAAAAAAATAATTTGAATGATGCATGTTGACTTGAAAAACATAAGTTTTTAAAGACGACGCATTATGATCAAACACAATTCATAAACATAAAACATAAAACATAAAATTATTATTTTTTTACAATATATAAATTATGTAATTCACAACTAAACCATTAGACGAAACAATTTTCAATAATCTAATTCAGACAATAGAATCACATTTATAAGATCAAAAGAAAAATGCATTCTAAACATCAAATCTAATATTCAAATCACTCTCAAACACTAAAGATGACATCCCGGAATTATCAATGGAATAAATAGACAAACTTATCAAACTAATCGAACCATCAACCGCACCTGTAATGAACTCATTCCGTCAATTACTTTCAGAATTCAAAATCAAAATATAAAACTTACCATCATCATAAATCAATATGTTAGTTGACAATAATTATTATTCAATATATCGAATGAACAGGGACCAATTCAATAAATTCTATACAAACATGAAAACCTCAAAAACATATTCGAAAAAATTATTTGATTATGTAAAGGCTTAAGACGCACATGTTTCAATTCAATAATTAAAATTATTTGCCTCATGTTTCAAAACTGAATCAATATGTAAAAAATTATTTTTAGAAAAAATTGCATTTATAGAAAGACATATGGTAAAATAAGAACAAATCAATTATATATCAAAAGAACAATTCTACAACAACATTCAATCAAATCAATCGGCAGACGAAATAGTTTAATGTTTAGATTATATTAATAAATTCCATCCAAAAGAAATTCCTCATACCACGTATGAACATGAATAAATAATTCCAACATTAATAAATATACTCAATGACTGTATTCGGTTATAAGATTACGCATCAGTATTAGATCCTAATTTTATTACAGCAACAAATAATATTATCCCATAAATCATATACAAATCATTCCAAATATTTATCAATTACCCATCTCAATATAAAGTAGTCAATTCATTAGTATTCATATATGAAATTCCAATATGTTATTTAACAGAAGAAGACATAACAGCAGAAGGTTTACTAATCATGAACATAAAAGCAGATAAACATCTCAAAAACATAAACAATTAATATATTCATTCTCTTTATAACGATCAACCTGATTAAGATACCATTGTTCACCATATCAATTCAAACGAATTCGATAATAGAAAAGAAAATCTAATAACCTTAACAGTTACCGAATAAGAAATAGAAACAGTAAACAAATATTTCCATAGAAACGATCAATATACAAATAAAATAGATAAAAGAAACTATTCATTAAATGTAAAACATTAATATATACATTAGATACTTAATTTCGATTACTTTAATAATCATAAAATGTTCTTTCATAATGCAATTGATTTAGAATATTTCGATTCAAACAATTCATTCTATAAAGTATTCATCAATGAACATATCAACAATGCCGATCAAATGATATTTGAAATAAAGAATTCAATAGAATTAGAAATACAATACGATGCAAATCTTATGTTAAACTATTTCAAGAAAAGAAGTGGTCTATTTGGATATCAAGTTTGAGTAAATGTCATTACAAATTATTTTTTTGCGGTACATAAAAACAAAAATGGGTATCAAAAATATTATTAACAGAAATAATAGAAATAATTAAGGTTAGCGAACTGTAAAAACAATCAAAACAGATAGAAAAGTTAAACCCACATAACCAAAAATTAAATCTAATACCAAGACCAATCATAAGTCAAGTAAGGCCAGAATATCTTTATAGAAAACAACTATAGATATGTATTTAAGACACATACCTTATATTTCATTAGAGTAGTTAAACACATTGTTACAACAAAAGATTACCAAAAAATAAAAACAATAAGTTAAAGATCAAATAATAAAAATTGAAGAGAAATAATTAACCCGTTAATAGATGTAAGAGAAAATAGAATAACAGAAATTGAAAATCAAAACATATACACCAGCATAAATCAAAGAATATATGTAGGTGCATTAAATATACAACACATCATTTGAGTTATCATTTTTCCAGGAGTTTACTATTGAGATATTAGAACATTATATCAATAATTATATCAAAATAACCTTTTTAAATTAAGATACGGGTAGAGAAGAACATAAAATATTCTTAATAACTAAAGATACTATTATTGATTTGATGGAACTTATTCATAAAGGTAAAAATTATGAAGATATGTTAACAGGTTCGGACAGAGAAATACTTTAAACATATTATCAAGCCACAAAAGTAGAAATAATAACACCAAATGAATTTAAATCATCTTAATATAAAAAGAGAAAAGGTGCATACTTTAACTATATAAATATAACAGAAGTTGATTTAGAAAGATATTAAATAGGAAACAATGAGTAAGAACATTTATAATTAAGTAAAACTTAATGTTTTATACATTCATTAAGATAGTCAGGTGAATATAGTGAATCATTAATAGAATATATTCAAAGTTAAATGAACGAAGACAATATTCAATTTTCGTTTTTATCTATAAAGAAACTTAATGGTTTAGGTCCTATACATTTAACATATTATGAAGATGGTAAGAATGATAGAGTATATGATATTAATACAATCAATTATAAAGAAACAAAAACGGAAACAGAAACACCTAAATTAGTTAACATAGGATGTTATAAAAACCATTATTTCATAAATGATAAAAGCGTTCCTATTTCAAAAGTTTGGATTAAAAATTATAAAGAACATCATAACAGCCCAACATTCATGAAAAGTACTAATTTAAAACAAATTAGAAAAACAACAAAATCTTATTGTTATTCATTCTATACCGATGATTAAAACATTGGTATATCAGCAGGAACAATGATCACAACAATGATGGAATCAGGTTTATTTTAAGAAATTGAAAACCCAAATATATATAATCAAAATGAAGACAAACCTATTTCAGCACCTATTGACTGTAAACCATTTTAGAAAATATCTTTAACCAAAGAAGAAAAAGATTTATAATAAAAAGAATGGGAAGATAAATAATAAAAAAGACTTTTAGATCAATATAATGAAGGAATAAAAGGAATAGAAGGAATAGAAGGAATAGAACAAGAGAAATTAGAATAAGAGAAATTAGAGGAAACTGAAGAAACTGAAGAACAAGAGGAAACAGAAGAACAAGAAGAAACAGAGGAAAAAGAAAAAAGAGAAATAAGACAATTAATTATATACGCAGATTTTGAATCAACAACCAAAGATGAAAATAACAATAACATAGTACATAAACCATTTTTATTATGTTGGACTGTAAATGGAGATGAATTTTACCACGGTAGAACTATATTCAGTTTAATTGAATTCATATAAGACAAAGCAGTTCAAGAAAGTTATAATAAATTTTTAGTCTTATACCACAACTTATCTTATGATGCATCATTTATTCTTTAATAATAAATCAAAATTAGTAGTATTCTAAAACCAGATAACTAAATCATTCAATTCACTGTTTAAATAAAACACCATTTATCAATTGTATTTAGAGACAGTATGAGAATTACAGGAAATGATGTTTCAGTTAGTAAGATGCCAGCCATGTTCTTTACTAAAGAAATGCAGTCAAAAATATACAAAGAAATATTTCCGTACACTTATTACACCATGAATAGATATCTTACAAAATTAGGAAGTATTGAGGAAGCCAGTAAACATATAGGTAAACATACTAAAGAAGAATTTATATTTTCCATTTAAAACGCACAAGCATATGTAGATGAAGATACATTCGATTTATAATAATATGCACTATACTATTGTGAACAAGATGTTCGTGTATTAAGTAAAAGTATGTAAATTTTCGAACAAATGATTAAAGAACATTTTAATTTAGATTTATTTAAATATGTATCAATATCATCATTATCATTAGAATCATAGAAATAAAGTGGATGTTTTAAAGGTTGTGTATAAGTCACAGGTCAGTTAAGAAAGTTTTTACAACAATTTGTTATAGGTGGAAGAGTTATGACAGCCGATAATAAAATCATAAAAGTTGGTAAAGAATTTCCTATAGATTTAGAAAATAAGTAGGTAGTAGTTATAAACAAAGATGATACCACAGACGATGACTGTACATCAATGTACCCAAGCGCATAACGTCGTATGTATTACCCAGCAGGTGAATGTAAAACATTAACTAAAGAATAAATTCAATACTATAACAACCCAAATAATTTATTCAAAATAACTTTAGATGAGAAATCAAAAGATAAATCAACTTTATATTTAGAAGTTAAGTTAAAGAAATCAAAATCATTTATTAAAAGAGATTTCCCATTAATAAGTTATAAAAACAAAGATGGAGTTAGAATGTTCACAAATGATTTTGATACTGAAAGATCATACTTTTATGATCATATTAGTTTATAAGACTTAATAACCTTTTAACATGTTGAGTATGAAATAGTGTCAGGTGTTAGATTCACGGGTAGAAATTATAATATATAAAATATCATTTATGAGATGTTCACTAAACGATAAGAATTCAAAAAATAAGGTAACCCAGTTTAGATTATATATAAGTTAATGTTAAATTCATCTTATGGAAAAACTATTGAAGCAGTTCACAACACTGAAGATGTTATAGTAACTGAAAAGAAATATGTAGACTATATTTATAAAAATAAAGATTTCATAAAAGAAATAACCCAAATTGGAGACAAGTATATAGTTAATGTTAGAAGTGAAGTAGTTGATCAAACCGCATACACATACATTGGAGTATTGATATTAAGTGTTAGTAAACGTATTATGAATGAAGTAATGTGCACAGCCGAAGATACAGGTATTAAAATATATTATTAAGATACTGATTCGATTTAAATATCTAAAGCAGACGTTCCAATATTGAATGATGCATTTTTCAAAAAATATAGTCGTGAACGTTAAGGCAAAGGTATGGGACAATTCCATGAAGATTATGAGAGTAAGAAAGGTGAAGTAACACATGCATCAAGAGCAATATATTTAGGTAAGAAATTTTATGCAGTAGAATTATAAGTTTAAACTAAAAAAGGTGAATAAGATATAGATTATCATTTAAGAGGGAAAGGAGTTACCACACAAAGTATTCTGAAAAAGTGTTAAGATTATAATTGCGATCCAATTGAATTATACAATAAATTATCAAATCATGAAGAGATTGAATTTGATTTATGCACAGACAAACCATGTTTCGAAAAGAACAAAGCATACGAATATGTTTCAAGAGAATCATTTATTAGAAAAGTTAAGTTCTGAAATTATTAATATTATTTTTTAATATTTTTTTGTATATATAAAATATAAATGAATCAAGAAGTAAATTAAACAGTTGATATGTATATTGAATTAAATAAAGTATTCGCATGTGTATATAAGTTTTTCTAAAGTAGAAATTATATATTTGAATAATATAACGATATTAAAGAAAATATTCTATATAAAACTAAAATAAATGATAACATAGATAGTATGAATTTTTATATTGAAAACATTAATAAAGATTATATTCAATTAATTGATTAATTAAAAGATCTTTATTATGAGGTAAAAACTTATATTGACAAACCTGTAGAATTTAATAAATTATACAATCATTAATATACGTTTGGAAGATCATTCACCAACAACGATTCTAAATATAAGAAAATATTTAGATTTAGTGATGATTTGATTTAAACGAAAATATTATTAGACAAATGTATTAGAATACCTTATATTAATTTGAAAAACGATTCCGATATTCATTCCACTAAATTATTAGAGGCATATAATGATATTAAATATTTACTTATTCAATTATGAAATTTATATATTATTTTTTCAAATATTCACAAGCATATACCCAAATTTATTATAAACATATTTCACCATAAGTCGTCTAATCTTTTTGAACTGAATATTTTTTCTTTTATTCATTTTTACCCATTTATTATTCTATACATGGTTTATAAATTCATCTATAAATATATCTTAACAATTAAACCCTAAAGATAATACATACATAATTTGTTAAACAGTAATTAACCAAATTTAATAATCATATTCAATTTTGTATATCATCTATTATTTTTCTATTAATAAAATAAACTATATGTCACAAGCATACAAGAATCTATATTTTACTATTTACAAATTAATATTTCCAAACTATATAGTCACACATGAAGGTCATCTATTCAATAAAGATACAAATGTATAAGTACCAGAATATTTAAAAAATAAATATTTATACGTTCATTTATTTAATAAACAAATACCTGTTCATCTAATAGTTGCATTAAAGTATTTAGGACCCAGACCAAAACCAACTAAAGATCATCAAATAGATCATTGTAATATCAATAGTACAGACAATAGTGTCGGAAATTTAAGATATGTAACCAGAAGATAAAATTGTATGAACAGAAGTAAAATGGGCACAACTGTTATGGTATATGTTGATGAATTACCTGAAGATGCAGTCTAATTTAGAATTGAAGATTTTGATAATATGTTTATTGACGAAAATAAATAGATATATATTAAATTGTAAAATCATTATAGAAAAGTTAATTTAAATAATGGAAAATATTCATTATTAGACAAACATCATATTAGATAGAGTATAGATATTTAAGATTTATGAAATATTTAATTTTAATTTTTACATTTTTTTATCTATAATAAAACAAAGATGAATATGAAATCTAAAATTGTAAACACAACATCAACATCAAAGACACAATCAATATCAACACCATCATCATAACCATTATCATAACCAAACAATTCTTTTGAAGAGGAATATATAGAAGAGACAATTGAATAAGAACCAATTGATAGTATTCCAAAGTTCCTTACCAAAGTAAAAATAATTCAATTATGTTCATTACCATTTGCGTCAGTTAGAGTATTCTTATATTCAAAAGATAATCATTAAACCCAATATGCTTATAACATTAAAGTATTGATGATCTTATTTATTGATGAGAATATGAAACCAGTTAAAATAATAAAACCAATTGATTCATCATTTTCATTAAAATTCATACCAAGAATATCATATGTATATGTAGATATTGAAAATAAATAATAGATGAGTGAAAAAGGAAACTTATTCTATTCACAATCACCAATATAAGTCGTTAGACCTGAAATCATTAAGAAATTGAAATTAGATGAATTAATAAAGAAAGAAAGTAAAAAGAAGGTTACTAAAGAAATTGATTATGATTTAATAGAATAGATGTGAATCTATAAAGACTATAAAGAACTTAATTGAATTATTTTTTCTGAAATATGTTCATCCAATTTCAGACATACATCTATTCACATAAAATTCAATTTTACTTTTATGATTTTTTTAACTATATATAAATAAATGTAAAATGCCATTAACTTTAGCAATACCAAGATAGAAGACATCAATGAAATCATAGCCATAGCCCAACATGGAGATTTGAAATTAGTATACAACAAATAAGACAATTTCATATGTTGTTCCTCTTTAGTATATTTGTTAAACCCATCAGCCAAAATGATTAACTTTATTAATTTGAAATCAACTATTTCTATAATTGAAGAATTCAATTTAATAGGAGAGTCCAAAATTGGAAGTTCCTAATTATACTATAAAATGACTAAAGCACAAATCAAATCAGAAGGGTTATATTCAGGATACTATATTCATTAAGACTTATTTTACGCCTTTATGTTATGGTTATGCCCATAAAAATTCATTCAGTATTCACATTTACTGAACCTTATTTTATAAAACATTACTATTGAAAGTTAAATTCAAAACAAAGATAAAGATAAAGATTCAGAAGAAATATAAATAAATCTTTAAACTATTATTGATAAATTATAAATAGAGAATTAAGAATTGAAACTAAAATTAAACAACCAAACACAAATTTCAGAAATAAAAGATCAAATTATAGATGATAAAATAAAAGTTGATAATATGAAATAACAAATAATTGAAACTAAAGCAAGCATCAACATTAGTGAAGAAATAAGAATATTCGAAAAAGGTAGACCATTATTTAATAGTAAAGGTTAACCATTATTAGATGAAAAAGGTAAATAGAAAACTGAAACACTATTATATCTTTCAGCCGTAAAGAGTAACAATAGAAACAATGGTGGAATGAAACCTATTAAAGTAATAGAAGATATAGCAAATTCAAAAGACTTATTAGTTGAAGTTAAAAGAAAAGCAAATTTAAATAGTACCAAGAGATTGAAACTTATGGACGGAAATTGGTGTTATTTAACTTTAGATCATTTATTAGATTTAATTTAAGATTGTAAATCTTATTATATGGACATTAGAACTGAAAATAAAATATAAAAATGAGAAAATATAGAAGTGATAAAATAAAAATTAAATTATTTTTTATCAATAATAAAATGAAAATTAATATAAGAATATGTTTACTGACATTTATAACATCATTTACTATTTCATTATTGATATAAACGTGTAATAAGAAATAAAATTAAAAATAAATTAAAGAAATAGAAGATCAATTATTTCATAAATTACATACACTTAATTGTTTTATAGCAATTATGTAAACCGATATACTTAACAATAAGAAATGAGAAACAAGATACCACTATTATTTTTTAATCAAATCAAAATGAAAAATTAATAGAATCAAACAAATCAATAGAGATTAGAAATTCTAACATATCAAAATGAATTAGAAAGACTAAATAGGTTATATCAAAATCATGATATTGTAAAACCAATGATTGAAAAATTATAACAGAGAATAACAGACATAACCAATAAACTATTCTGATCAATAAGATTATTTTTTAAACAAATCAAAATGCCTGACCCAACAACACCTGAATTAAAAGATTTAATTGATGCACAATAAATTGAAATAGACGAATTGAAAACTAAAATTGAAGATTTAATAACCAATGGAGATTTAAAAAAATACGTTGATATGACAAAAGAATTAGAAAAAACTATTATGAACATCTTATACTGTAAATGTTTAGTTTGATATATGAGAGAATATTTTTTGAAAATAATAAACAATAAACAATATGACTTAACTTTCACTTTTGGAATTATTATCTTAAACAAGTAGTTTATCTATCAAAATGAGTAAACTATAAACAAACATCTAATAAATGTCTGTTACCACAGACCCAATATCTTTTGATTGGAAATAAATATTCAAAGGCACTAAATTATTAGAAAATATGAATGATTATATGAATTAGATTAAAGCCTTAATAGTTTAAATGGAAACATAACTAATATGAAAAATAGTTTATTTTATATTTATTTTTTCTAATATCAAAATATGAATAATTTAACATCAGACGAAGTAACTGAACTTAAGGGTGCGAAATACCCTTTATAATCATTTTAATTTGTAGGTCTTTTCGGAAGCCCCGGTTCCGGCAAAACCTATTAACTTATGAAATTGTCCCAAGAAGTTGTCAGATGGTCGAAAGAGACAACTGAATATAATTTAGATAAACCTGAATTATGCAACGGGCCAGTGACGCATAACATATACATCACACCAACAGCATTCACGGACAACACTCTAAATAAAGGTTCCAACAACATTACAGTATTAGAATTTACAGATTAAACATTAACAGACTTATCTGATCAAATAAGAGATATGAGTAAAACAGAAGCATAAGTAAGAGATTTATAAAATTTTATTAGAACATTCATGCGTGATACAGACTTTAAAGATCATAGAGAATTATTAACACACCCATTTTATAGTTAATTAATTTAATGTATAAAAGCAGTTGAAGATATGAAAACAAAATACCCTGAATTGAGAGTTAAAGAATAAAATTAAAAAATAATTAAATAATTAAACAAACTATATAATTTTGATGGTTATTTTATACGTAGACCAAAAATAGTATTATCAATTGATGATGCAGCCGGTTCAAAGTTATTCACTTAAGGAACTAATAATAGTTTTTATAAACTTATATGTACCAGAAGACATTTGTCAGTATTCTTTATTGGATTAGCATTTCAAACTATTAGTGATAGTTTCAAGAGATTCAAAACTTAAATGAACAGTATGATATTGTTCAGAGGATTACCACCAGAGGCGGTTGAAGATATGTTCGAATGCGTTTCCAGTTTGGCGTCACCAATATTTGATAAGAAAACATTTCTATAACTATATAGATAAACAATTGGTTATAATGAAGAAGAATTTAATAAGAAAAATAATTTTAGATTTAATTTTCTGTTTATTCAATCATAACCTAATGTCGGTTTGAGTATTGGATATGACTAACCTATTACTAAATGAATAAAGAGATTAGAGAATATTTTTATCTATAAAACAAAATGAGAGCAAAAGTACCAAGTGATACAATTAACACAAATAATATATCAACAGCATTCGAATAAATAGATTTGTCAGAAAAAATATAGTAAACTGATATACCTGTATTTCCGTCAAATTAAGTTATTAAAACTATTTCAAATTTTATTGATAACACAAAGTCAGAAGTATTTTAACAAACAGTTACGACACAAAAGTAATTGACTAATTTTAACCAAGCATGTGAATAAATAAATATTAACATTTCAACATTAAAATAAGATGCATATTAAATTATTGATAGTGCAATTTTATAATATATGGCAGCAGCCGAATATCATGTTCAAGGAACTAAAATGGGAGAGTATAGACAACAATTAGTATATTCAAAAATTTAAGAATATTTCATTAGTCAAGAGAAACAGATAACTGATGATGAACATTAATTAATATTAAAATTGATTGAACAAATCTTTACTAATAATAAGAAGAAACTATTAAATATAGCAGAACAAATATTTTCAGACACTAAAGGTTGTATTAATTTGTTCAGTGGATGTATGTGACCATATTAGATATTAGGTATTCAGTATAAGATATTCAATAATAAGTATATAAGGGAATTATTTTTTCATATAGAAATGAAATTCGTAAATCACTATGATACATGGTTTATAGACTTATTAGAATTTAGAGAAAATAAATATATGAAAGAGAAAGTTTCAAATTCATTTATTAGTATATTTTATAACCCGGCAACACACTTATTACATCTAAAGTAAATATAAAACAAAACACCAGACTAAATAGTTATTCACTTAAAATTATTAAAAGAATATATTAAAACAAATAATTTAGATCATGATGTGACTTAATTAGTTAGTGATGAAGGAAATGAATATAAAGGTTAATTTTAAGAATATATTACTAAACATAAAATAAAACACCGTGTGGCCTTATATACAGACAGTCAGTTGGCACCTATTAATTCAATGTGCAGGTATATTCGAAATAGATTGTTCAGAATGATATAAGATAAATATTAAGACTAAAATTAAGAAAATAAAGAAGGTCAAATATTAGTTGATGAAAATGAGGTTGATGAAATAATTGATGATTTTATTCATTATCATAATTACGAACATATAATTCCTTTATACAAATGTACACCAGTCGAAATTGATAGAAAAATGGTTTTCGACATTAATAATATGAAAACAATTTAAAATTAAGAATTTAATAAATTACATGTATTTGAACCGGGAGATATAGTAAAAGTATTATTGAAAAAAGATAAATTAGATAAATAGAGAATTAGAAAGTGGAGTTAAGGAACATATTAGGTTGTGTATAAAATAGGAAGTTTCTATTAACTAATTCCCAAACCATTTGATTATGATTAGTATTCTAAAACCTTTTTACTGAAAAATAGAAATAACCCATTTAGTACACCTGTATATTTTAGAAAAGGTTATGAACTGAAATTAGATGATAAAGAAAGTAAAAAATATTATAGTTATGAAATGGAAGATACAAACTTTTATGCATTTGATAAGATTTTGAAAATAGATGGATAAGATGTTTAGATTTAAATAAATAGAAATGGTAGAGTGACTAAATATATGATTAAATTAAATTAAATGAAGGGTTAAGATCTTTTAACTGAAACACCAGCAGAATTAAATTATTATTAAGGTTTTTCTTTACCAAAATATTATGTTCCTGTATTTTAAATGAAGTGAAATAATAGACTATTAGATTATTAGATTATTAGATTGAGATAATTTTTTTGAATAAAACAAACAATAAGTATGTCAAACGAAGTAAATGTAGTACCAGCACATGTGCAATAGATAGAAAATTTAGGAAACACTTTATATGTATCATCATCGTCAGATGGTGTTTCAATCAATTAACAATTAGTAGTGAAAACAGGTTCCGGAGCCGTTGACACTGAATCAAATTTAAGATAAACCGGAGGAGATGTATTTTAATGGTAAATTTAGAATATTCAAAAATCAACTATTTCAACAACCGCGTCACATATTAAATATACAATGTAATTTGCAATTGAATTCCCTGTAGATAAATCTATTTGTGGACATTATTGGGTTGATAAAAATATATTATACCGATAGAAATTAGTATATGCATCATCGGGAGCAGGAATATCGTACGGTCCGGTTGAGGCATTATGTACAACCGCAATGAATAGTTTATTCCCTATTTAAGAAGCAACTGTTGTATATGGAAATATATAAGATACAATTGTAAATGTTTTCAGAAATTCAGCGTATCAACAAATGTATTTACCAGAAGATTTTCAAACAACAATGAACGATCAATGGTTTGAAGGAAAGAATTATATTATAGATGAATATGTATTACCATTTGATGAAAAAACAAATGTTTTATTAGCCAAATCAACACAGTGGGCCGATGGAACACATTCTAATTAAAATATTATTAAGAAAGGCAGTGATAATAAATTATATTGGGTGTTTTATAAAGAATTCAGAATTCCACTTAATATGTTACACCGTGTATTCAATTTTTCGAATAACTTTTTCACCGCAGCATTATATAGAGACAATATGGAATTATAAGTTAAACTTTAACAGCATTCAATGGCAAAATGTTTTGCGTCTGATAAAATTTTCAGTAATGTGTATACAGGAATTTGTGCATTTGATTTAATTTTACAAAACAAAAATAGTCAGAGTGTTTAGTCTGATGTATAATCAAAATAATTTATTATTCAAAACCAAATTGGAATAGATGTAAGTCCAATGTCAACGTCTGTAAAACAATTATAGGAACAATAAGTAACAATAGGGCATTAGAGTGTTAATGCAATTTCAAAAGCGTTTGTTCAATATGATGCAACCGAGTCTGATAGTGTATATTTACATTAGAGATTTACACCTTTTAAAGCAGCGTCAATAATAACATATGAATAGAAAAGATTAGATAATTGTGTGAATGCACTTTCAGGAGATTCAACAGCATATGTTACTTAAAACCATTAATAGGATTTTATATTCTTTAGTGATTTTAACATTATGAGAGGTGATGCATCTAAATTATTTTATACATCTAATCTTACAACATTAGAATAATTCAGAAAAGAAATATTAAGAAGCACTAATTCAATTCAATAATATGATAGAGGATTGAGTCCAGCATTCTATACATATTTTGATTGGTTATGTAAATATGCATTCACATTTACTAATTTAGAAATGTTTTCAATGGATGAACCGTCACATGATGTTATATTTGACGGATATAATTCTTAATTAAATAAAATTATTATTAGATCAAGTGTTAAAGAATATAGAAATAATAAAGCGATTGATATTGGAGATAAAACATAATTACCTATTAATGCAGACTTTAATACTTTACAGTCTTTAATATATCAATTTTATGATTTACAAATGAAAATTGATGTGAAATAAGGGACTTTAGTATTAGGAGAGAAGTTTATTTGAATAAATTAGATATTAGATATTAGATATTATTTTTTCTAATTTTGAAAGAAGATGGGAAAGGGATAAAAAATAAAATAAATGTATTAACCATATACAGAATAAGTCAATTAAGAATAAAATATGACTTTATATTATTAAGGATAGTAAGGATTAGATTCCTTATAGACGTCGGACAATTGTATTAATTAAATGATGAGAATAGATAATTTTGAATATGATGTTTAACCAATGATAAAATTTGTTTTACCTAATAATTTATTAAACGATTAGTTAATATCATTGAAAATTTAACCATTAAATTTAAGTTCTTAAGTAAGAGGAGAAATACTATTAGAAATATGTATTCCATAAAATTATGGTATTAGAGATACACCATTATAGTATTTATTAGATATAAGTAATTTGATATTAAATTATTATAACGAAAGATATTTAAAAGATTATGAACAATTAATAGTTTTATATGATTCGAAAGTTCTTAAAAATAATAAATTAACAAGATTATCATTTAATATGCCAGGTTCAATAAGTATAAAAGGATATTGGTTATCAAAACTATTGGGTGCGGGTTAGGTAGCAAACGGAATGAGTTATAGATATGATTTAAAAGAATATGTATAAGATATTATAGGAGATGACGGAAATATTATTCAGAAAAATTATTATGAAATTGTATTTCCTGAAAAGTTTTATATGAATTTTGTGAAAACATTAAATATTACATGTAATTAAGTTAGTACAGAACAAATAATTAAAGGATAGAAACGATTTATGTTTTTAAGATAAGATATTGACGCAGAACCCGGTTAATAGATTTCAGTTACAAGTGGATAGTTAGTAACTTTAAAAAGAGAATATCTATAATAAGGTATTCAGATATAATTTCATGATGAAAATTTTTAAGTTATACCTTTATAAGATGTTTATTATTTAGAATTATATGTTGGAAAGAGTAAACGAAGATAATAAATTGAATATTTAAACTAATAAAGTGTGATTGAAAGATAATAAGATGAAAATTTTATGAAAGAATAATAAAAATAAGAATTAGAAAATTATAAACTATAATTATTGATATAATAAAATTAAGAATAAGATTAAATAACTAAAAAAATGTTTACTGAAATTAAATAAAATTAAAAATAAACTAATGATATAGCCCCTGAATTTATTAAATATTTTGATGAATTAAATTAAAAGTATGTTGAAATTGATTAAAAGAAAAAATAGTATGAAGAAGGTTTAAAATAATAAGAAAGTATATAAACTTATAATTAATATAAAAAATAAATGTTAGACGATCTATTAAAAGATTATACATAGATTGAAGAATTTTAAAATAATGTAAACTAATAATATGAAAAAGACTTTTATGAGACTAATTAGATTACATAAAAATAAAGAGATATAGATAATTAATATAATAAGATTATTGCATATTCTAAAATATATGATAAAATGCCTAAAAGTTATTTCAATTAATTAATTACTAATTTAATAACTGATAATAAATCTATTTTTAAGGAAGATGACTTGAAAAATAATTTAAAATTATTAAAGGATGATAAAGAAGATAAAGAATATTTAGATGAAAATGATTTAGACATTAAACCTTTTGATATGAATTGGAGAGATTAATTATTAGAAGAACATACTAAATAATTATAAGCACGTTCTAAAATATAAAAAATTGTAAAAGATAAGAATGATAATTTACGTGTTGTAGATGATTTAGAAAAATCAATTAAATTTGAAAAAGATAGATACAATGATTTGGATAAGATTTTAGAAAAATTTATTAAAGAAAATTAAGGTGATTATTAAAATAATAAAGAATAATTATATGAAATATTAAAAACTAAAACAATATCTTTTAAGGATTTAGATTTAAAAAATAAAACTAAAAAATAAAAAGAAGAAATGATTTAGAAAAATGTTAGAGAGAAAGAAGGTAGTGTTGATGAAAATTTAATATAAAGAAGTTATGATGTTATATATGAAAAGTATAAAGAATAAAGTTTAAATAGAATGTAATAATTAATAGATGATATATGTATATAGTTGAAAATGCATTATGGTGATAATGTTACAAATAAGGAATTTAAAGATAACGAAAATTAAATTAAGTAAATGATATAAGATGCAAATGATGATAAGAAACTTATAATAAAATTTTAATCAAATGATGTTATTGATAAAATTAAATTGTAAATAAAGGATAATAAATATAAAATAAAAGATAAGAAGTGAACTATATATTAGAATAATTTATTAAAGGTATTAGAATAATTTTTTGATAAAGTTAAATATGAGTAAACAAATTGGATGGAGAATTAATAAAGATGTTGAACCTGAATCTATTGAAGGTAAATAGTGGAGATGGAATGAGAATAAAGGTTGGATTAGCGTTAAGAAAGTTGATATTAATATAAAGTTACCTGATAAAGAAGGTTTTGAACAAAAGTTTGTAGAAGGTAAAGGATACAAATATATTAAAATTAAAGTTAAGAATGATGATTGGAAAACTGATAAGAGTGTTAAACCTATTAGTAAACTTATTGAAAAAGATTATGAATGGAATGAAAAGAAAGGATTATGGGAATTGAAAAAGAGAAAGACAATGGAAAATAAGGAAATAAAGGAAAATAAAGAATAAAAGGAAAATAAGTAATAGAAATAAGAAACTTTAATAGAAACTGAAGATAGTATTACATCATTGAGAAATGAAATATTAAAAATTAAAGAAATTATGACATAAAAAGAAATGAAGAAAAAATAAATTGAACCTGAAAGTAGTGAAAGTAGTTCAGATAAAGTTAAAGAAGTTAAAGAAACTATTTAATAGAAATAGGAAGTTAAATAAGAAGAGCCAATATAATAAGATTTAACTTTAACTTTAGAAAGAATATATGATAATCCAATATTCAAAAATAGATCAAATAGAAAATGATTATATTTAAATTATATTTATATTATTTTTTCATTTAACTAAAATGCAAAACGATATAACAGATGTATAAGTGATTTCAGACCCTTTTGGTAAGGCAGTTATTAATTAAAGAATGTTCGGAATGAATGATTTCTGTACATTGATTTCAGCCAATATAATTGAAAATATAGAAAAGATAAATGGTTATTTGGAAGTAAATATTGATGAAGAAAAGGTATTAAAGGATGGGAAACCAACAAATGAATTAGTTTGGTAAGATATTTCATTAGATTAGGAAACAGATTGTTTTTCCACTGAACAATTAGTATAATTATTAAATGATAAATTAACACCTGAAATTGTTAAAAAGTTTAAGTTTAAATTTAATAAAGAAAAATATTTAATAGAAATATTAAAAGTAGATTCATCTTTAAAAACACTTTAATTTAGAACAAAAGGAAATTATTATAAATTAATAGGATTTCCTTTAAATGATTAAGATATATAATTATTATAGGATAGAAATTCTGATAAGTATATTTATTTTAAATATGATGGTAAAATTAGTGAATCTAATTAACCTAAATTTAATTCATCATATCTTGGTAAGTCAGCGCAATTATTAAAGTCTTATTAAATAACAGGGTCGTCGGCAGTATATTATAGAAATGGAATTATTTAAACTGATAATGTATTGCATATATTTTACCCTGATAAATAGTATTTTCAAGTTAATTAAATTGACTTTTATAATAGAATAAATTCAAACGGTCCAATTGAACTATAAATGTATGATTTATAAGGTAATAAATCAAAAATTTAATATATTGTTTAAATGAGATTCTTTAAATAAAATCTTTTTCAAATGAGCGCCAATAGTGAAGTGGCCACTAATAATAATAGTATTGATAATAGTAATAGTAATAGTAATAGTATTGATAATAGTATTGTATAATGTTAAGTTGAATAACATAATAAAAAATATATTTATTTATGGATTTTTGATGAGACTGATTTTAGATTAAAATTAAACTTTAGATATGTATCATTAGTGTATGCATATGGTGAAACAAACTATAATCTTTTAAAAAATGAAACTGATGAAGGATTAGTTGTAAGTTATGTCTATTAAATTAAATTAAATAATAAATAATTTGCCTTATTATATTATAATGAGTAAGAAACTGAAATAAAAAGTCAGAATAATAATGTATTCGTTTGGGATGAATAAGTTTAAGATACTAATGAATTGAATTTTGAAATTAAAATTATTAAAACACTATATGATGGATAAACTAAAGAATATAGTATTGATTAAATTAATATGGATTACCCTATTATTATGAAGTTATATGTAAAGGATTGAAGAGCAAGTAAATATTTATTGATATGGAAGTAATATATTTAATATATTTAATATTTTTTCTTAACCAATTAAAAGAGTATGGAAGATTTAAAAAATAAAGCAATTGATATAGGAAATAATGTGATAGATTAGCGTGTTAGTCCAGATTATAAACCAGCAGCAAAAGAAGCATTATAAACATTAGGAAATTTAGGTAAATTAAGAGATGAGTACGAATAATTAGGCAGACCTATTAAACCAAGTTAAGGTACATTACAACCTATAAAGAAATTAACCGGTTGGTAGAAGTTTAAAGCAGGAGCGGGACGTATTTGGAACGTTGTAAAGAAACCATTAACAAATATTATTGGGAAATTACCATTTGGAAATTAAATAGGAAAGATTGTAGAGGGAGGATAAGGATTGTTGGATCATTTTAAGAAAGGTAAGAAGTGAGAAATTTAGATTATTTTTTCTGAAATCATAAAATGAATACGGGAACAGTGATGGTGTAGAAACCATTGTTTAATACAATTAAGGCAGATTCTATTATTAATGGTCTTAATTTAATACAATTTGATGATGATCAAATTTAATTTAATAATTATTCAGACAGAGATAAAAAGAACTATATAAATACTAAAACAGGATAGACAAATTTTCTGATAGATGTTAGTTAGTTAGAAGGAAAGGAAATAAAAGATTTCACAATTAATAATTTGACATTTTACGAAAATAAATTTAAATAGTAGAGATGTTGGAGTATAATTGGGTGAGTTATATCATGGAATGCAATTGAATACATCAAGATTGAATAATATGGATACAACAATATAGTTAGTTAGAAGTTAAATTGATGTACATACTTTTGATATTGATGCATTGAAAAATAAAGTTCAGACACATTAAACTAAAATAGATGAACTGAATGCATTGTAAGAAAATTAAATATTAATAAATTAGAATTTTGAATAAAGATTTGGACCTTTAGAATAGTATATGATTGATTAGAATATTATTAACTAAAACCTTATAACTGAAATGAATAATATAAGTACTAATATAAATAATAAAATAATTGAGTATGATTAAAATTTCAAATATTAGACAGAAATAAATAATAAGATAGTAGATAAGTTGACTAATCATTAAGATAGATTGGATGTGATTGGACCTTAAGTGAGAAAGATTAGTGATAATTATTTAACAAGTTCAGATATTTCAAATATGGCAACCAACAGTGATGTGATTGGATTAAGTATTGGGATTGCAGTTGTGGGATTAGATGCAATTAGTGCGACAGGTATTGCAGCCAGTGCGTTATCAACAGCGGGTGCGGCGGCGGCCACGGGAGCAGCCAATAGTAGTGCGATTGGTGTGTTATAAACTTAAGTGACTGAATTAAGAACTGAAGGAGGAATGTTGAAAGGTGATATGGAAGCAACTAAAGTGGATGTTTAAACTGTTAAAGCAGATGCGGTTACCACAAAGTCAGCATTTACTAAATTTGTTGCATCAACTTAAGTAGAAATAGGAACATTGTAAGGTTAAGTGACTGATATTTATGCGAATAAAGCAAATAAAGAAGATGTATATAATAAGGGTGAAATTGATGCCCATTTTGAAACGTAGGATGTGACTAATTAAACTGTAAATTTAAGTTTAGGAAATTTAGGTATTTTGAAAGCAAATGTTTAAGATGTTTATGATAAAAGTAGTAATGATTAGTAATTGAGTTTGAAAGCGAATACAGTGGATGTTTATACTAAAACAATCATGGATGGAAAATTGGGACTGAAAGCGAATGTGGTAGATGTTTATACTAAAGCGAATGTGGACACGAGTTTAGCATTAAAAAGTGATAAGACTTATGTTGACACAGGTTTTAATTTGTATGGTAGTTAGTTGACAACATTAAAGAATAGAGCAGATAATGTAGATATTCTGAATAATACTTAAAATACAAATATTACAAATTTATAAAATAGTAATGTTACTTTAAATAACGGAATGAATACCGCATTTAGTAGGTTGTAGGTTATTGATAATTTGAATACACAATAGAGTTAGAGTATAGTTAGTTTATAAACTGATAATACCACTAATAAGACAGATATAGGTAATTTGAAAACAAGTGACACAAAATAGAATGCAGACATAAGCGCGTTATAAACCAGGTGTACAGATATTGAAACTGTTAACACAACATAGAATACAATTTTAGAAATTCATACAGGGAATTTTGGATAAATAAATGATAATTTTACAAATATTTGGGGAAGATTAGTTAAGATTGAAGAAACTGATTTAACAGGAGTAATTGGAAGATTAGATTAAATAGATGAAAATTTAGGCGATACCATGACGTCGACATACTATTTACTTTAGGAGAATACTAAAAATAAAGAGAATATAACTGCATTGTAAAATGATAATACAACAAATAAATCAAACATCACAACTGCGTAAACTAATATAACTAACTTAACAAGTAGAATGAATGAATAAGATTAAACAAATTTAACTTTTGGAGGCAAAATAACGACTTTATAAACTGATAACACCAAAAATAAGAATGATATATTCACTATCAATAATAGTATTTCAACTATTAATAATAATATTACAGCATTAACAACAAGAGTAACTAATTTAGAAACATTCGTATATAACTTTGTAACATCAGGAACAGGTTATGATAAAATCGGTAATTTGGTTTGGTGTTACGGTTATGCACAATTAACAGCAGGTAATTCTATATACGTAAATTATGCCGTAACGATGACATAAGTAATTAGTTATAAAGTATAAATTATACGTGATAACAGTAACGGAAGTGGATGTGATGTAACTTACACCAGTTGGCCGGAATTAACAAGAATGAAAATAACTCATGATTTTGCATCTACCTCAGGCGTAGATTGGGTTTCATGGGAAGTCAGAGGTAAATGGAAATGAGAATTATGATTTTATTTTTTACCCTTCCCACTCCAAAAATTTGGAAAAATGATTTTCACAGGTACTTCCACTCCACAAAATTTTCCACTCCAATTTTCCACCTCCCACTCCAAAATCAAATCTACACTTTCCACTCCAAAACTAAATCTACCCTTTCCACTCCATTCCACTCCAAATTGGTTCACAACAAATGCCCGAGGCCGACCTTCCTAACTTTTTCTTTCTTTCTTTTGTTTTTAATTTTTATTAATTCCTTACAAAATTTGGGAAAATATATTAGCATAAATATTGTAAAGTATCCTATAACCTAAAATGGCAGAGTCGGAAGAGCGTTCGACTGTTACAGGGTTGGTTGAGGGTTCAATTCTCTCTCACCGTAAAATTTTAAATTGACGTTTATTGAAAGTAGTTATGATTTATTACTTAAGGAATGTACATTTTAAGGGGTCCGGTGTCCTCTTGTACATTAGTATAGAGTAAAGAATAAATTATAATGAGGATAAATAAATAAGGAGTGAATCACCGGCACTCGTCTTCGGACATGAAGATATTCATACTCAAGTAATGTGGGTATCTTCACTGTTCGTCGTGTTCAAGTTTGTTTGATTCGAGTGAGTTTTGATTTTAGTAATTTGATTTGTGTATAAATTTATAGGATTTCTTCATATTTTTGATGATGTAGAAGTTGATGATTGGTTTGTTTCTTCAATCTTCTTATTCAATTTTTTAATGTTTTGAAGCCCCTTTATTTTTAGATTTTGGTTGAGCGGTTGGATTGCGGTCGTTTCTTCTTATTTGTGTTCATATTCTGTATTTATGTTCATTTATTATTCATTCTTATTATTTTTCGAATATTTATTTTCGGCACCGCCATTGGGCATGAAGAAATGTGTGTGTTCGATTTGATTTGATTTGAGTGAATATTAAGTTAATTATTTTTAAATAATAATAAATGATAGATATAAATGAATGGTAAAAGAAATTATGGTAATTTCGTTACATAAAATAAATTAGAAAAATAATTGATGGATTCATTTGTGAAGAATAATTTTATAATTTAGATAAACAATATGAATGTTTGTAAAATAAAGAGGAGAGAAAAGAATTTGATTTAACTTTATAAGAAAAGATAAAGAAATGTGATTTAAATTTATTAATACAATCAATAGAAAAACATAAAGAAGGTTTATATGGAAGATTAGTTTAATATGTAAAAGATAATAAAATGAACGAATGTCTTTTATAAGAATATATTAATAGAACTAAATGATAGAATTATTATTTTTTCAATCAATTCCATTCCGTTATGATGAATAGTACAATTGGGGTTCGATCAATTACGATTATTCAAAATTTCATATTCACAACACACATATATATTATTTATTCAGACAAATTTATTTAGATTCATTTATTTTATTCCTATTTTCACATAAATATATTCACACAAGTATATTCAAACAAATATAAACCGAAAACAAATTTCTTTTTGGGTAAAAGGGTTTGGGTATAAGTTTGTGATCGTGTGTTGGGAATGTGATTGATTGATTGACGGTTTGGTGTAGTGTGATTGATCGTTTGTGCCGGCGTGCCCCAATGGGAAAATTAGTTTTGATTATCGTGATCGAACGAATCCCAACTATACTATTCATCAGC
>CAXDID010000227.1:0-120487 GCA_963988835.1 Hexamita inflata | reverse complement strand
TTTTAAGGACATGTCAGCTCCAGCTCGATCAAGCTCGTCAGTTAAGACACTTCGATAGCTTTGCGCATTAGGTTTCTCAGGCCTCACTGATGGAGCCATACCAGCTACAAAAAATCGATGACTCATTTCTTATTAGAGTTTCTTCCCTTAACTTTCCTATTATTTTGTCATATGTTTAGTGACTGGTAATGTAATTGTAGGCTTGTAGTCTGCGTAGTAATTTGGATATCCAGTAAAATTAGATCCTTACGTCTAGTCATTCCTCACACCTGATTTAATTCGTTACATAATAACTTCTTCTAATTTTTAATTATCAAACATTTTTTTATCTGATAGAAGTGCTGTATTTAACTTGTAGCTTTTAACTGATTCATCATCTTTGCGTTCAATTTAGGATATGGCGCTTCTGTTTGTAAACCCAGAATCAGACATACGTCGACCGTTCCTTGAAGAAGGTGCTAGAGTCATATTAGATGATGGTCTTTTATGACCCAAATTGTTTAACAACTTTTCCTAAATGTAATCGCGAGTAGTCTCTGTGTATGAATGAATTGAAGCCATAGATTTAACCAATGAATTTTATGATTAAGTCATAGCGGTACTATGGAGTGGACTAACAATATTACTTATGTGAAACTTAAAAATTCGTATTGTTTGTATTATATAATTCTTGTATTTTGCAATAAATATTGGCCGTGATTGCAACCTTATCAACAATACTAACTGGGATAATGTAATACCAAAGTTCAATTTTATCCATTCTATCTTTATCTCACTAGTCACAACTAAACTTAGTTATAATTTGCTATAATTACTATAAGATTCCATTTATAAGGGGTTCACATACGGAAAATGAAAAGCGAACGACAGATTGTTGTTTTATTATGAATATATCATAAATATGGTGTTTCGTTGATGCAGGATTTTTACGCATGCTGTTCATTAGCTTTAAGATCTATCGTGAATATATGCATAATTAAGTACATAGTAATGTATTTATACGCAGTTCAGTTAATTCTATATTAATTTTTTCCAGAAATAATAATAATAACGTATGTTAATTGATGTAATTTTTTAATAACTGCTATCTTATAATAAATTGTAATATGTGATAATAAAACAGTGTAAATACATACAATATGAATTATGATTAAGTTTTAAACAAAATTCACCTTTGTAGCACAAAGTCGAGATTTAAACAACATTTGCTGGTGTGGAAATTTAAACACTAGTTTTAGTAAATGCGTAACATTGGAATGGAAATCCCTCTTAATTAAAGAACTGCTAATATAAAAACCGCTTAATATGTGAATGGTCCTCTTAATTAAAAAACTCTTAATTAAAAAAACTCCTAATATCTAAAACTGCTAATTTAAAAACTGCTATTATGTGAACTACCTTAATTAAAAAACTGCTAAAAAGTAAAACGACTGTAGGTAGTTTATTGACTCTTATTAAATCATCTAATAATATTAGACGTATACCAATTATTAGTTAATTTATTAGTTATTAGTGTAACAGTTTAAATGAAAGTTGATCAAATAAAAGTTGACCTGTATATAAAATAAACATGAATGAGCTCATAATTATTAACTATGTTGATTGATTTACACGAAATCAATTCAACTTTTATTATTTTCATTATTTTTAGCTCGCGTACAGTATATGAAACTGTTTATTATATTTATAGTACCACTTCGATTACAAGAATGGATTCAGCGTATTTTAAGTTGTAAAAGGGAAATGTGGTGGTTGGTGCGTGCAACAATCAGTTTATGGCGTACAATCTGGTGACGAAGCAGACTGTGACTAAGCCCATTGACTTCCCGATAAGTAATTCTCTCGCGAATGCGTTCCCGACCACTTATTTCAAGGGCGACTACTACTGCATTCCGTTTGACGAGAACAAGATGCAGCAAACGTAAAAGTTGTACAAGATGTCCTCGACGTAAATAACTGAGGTAGGGCCGGCTCCGAGTGTGGACACGTTCGGCTACGCCTCAACTGCGAATTAGTTCCTCTGTTTTGACTGGGCGAACAAGTCATTCTACTCGTACGAGAACTAACAGTTCGTCACAGTCCCCTCTCTGAACCAGTTGAAGTACTCCAGGGTGCACATAGCGGCCTACATGGACCACTTTGTGGTCATTTCGTGGGACAACGACTCGATTCTGCTCGTTAACGAGCAATTCCAAATCGTTAAAACCGTTAAACTCAACTTTAACCCCTTCATTGACTTCTGGATGAACATGATCTCGGGACACGTCATTCTGATGTACGTCCGAGAACAAACGGCCGTCGGCAGACACATACTCATCGACATGAACGAACTATTCGCCAGAGAGCTGCCAAACGCAATCATCTTCCCCAACAAAGACAAATTCATCTTCAAATCCGAAAAGAAAGTAAACTCACTCAGAAGACCGTTCGTCGTCAACTTCGAAGGACAAAAACAACTCATGAGAAACGGAGAACTACAAAGACTCGACACCATCCTCCTCGAAGAATTTGAAGGTTACATTTTATGAAATGAGATAGCTATTATACTACTAAAATAATGTTTAAATTAAACAGAAAAATAACCACATCATATTATTCTAATGCAAGAACAAAATGCAATGAGCGCAGCTGCATACATTGCCTCGCTGAATTTATCAAGACGCGTCCAATCACAAAATACTACTGGAACGACAGCAAAAACATATAAATAATAACTCACGCATTTAAAAAGCATAATTCCGCCCTAAAAAACTATATCCCCGCTGATTCTCAGACCTCCCGCTTAAAAAGAAACCTTAAAAGATTAGCTGAAAAGAGTTGAAAAACAAAAGTAAGCTCATTCACGAATGGTAGAATATGAACAACAAATTTATGAAATTAAACAAGACCTAAAAAATTATAATACAGTAATGATCTAAGCAGAACGTTTTTTCAAAGACACTGCCGTTGCTGAAGCATACAACGAGGATTGGATTACGGATTCTGATTCTTAAGCATCTGTTGGAAAAGCATAGGATTTTATAGATAAATAAAAAAGTGGTTCTGCAATGTACTAATAATCAGAATCAAGAGAAGATTATGATGACGATTACGACGATAGCTATGATGATGGTTATGGTGGTTATGATGATAGCGGAAATGAAGGAAATATGTCATCAGAGTAGTTTTCAAACAATTCTAATGATAATACCTATAATAATGACGCAATATTATAAAATCAATAAATAACTCAACGTAACCCCAAATCTTATTAGCCTATCATTCCATACAAAAAGATAACAGCTGAACAGAAACTAACTGATGCATTTACTCTAATTATATAAGCTGGTCGTGGTACTCTTTTTGAAGAATTAATAGGATGGAGATCAGTAAAATGAATGCTTAATAAACAAAGAAAGAATTAAAGAATATATAAGTAAGATTGTAAGAATAATATATTGAGATAAAGATCATCGATTAGCTTGTGCATCTCGGTAATTCATCGCAGAGTCATCCGGGGCAAGAGAATTAATCACATAATAAAAGAAAGAAGTGAAAAAATATTAATAACAATATGCTTTGGAATTATTAAAAATATATCAATCTCTATTTTTATATTTAACTTGTTCATTCTTCGTTTGTTGTTCTTTTAACGCTGATGATTTATGATAGTAAGATATCATATAGTTTCTCTATATTTCAACTATTTATACAAAATAAAGGGTAAGAAGGCGGAATAAAAAGGGCTAAACCTTTATTTTCGTGTAAACTATTATATAATGCAAAAATTGCAGTATTCTTTCTTGTAATCCACTTCACTCAAAGGATGACTGATACCATTAACTTTTAACTTTGTTTTCCAGAAGCTGCTACATTCAAAAAGATATTGGATGTAATATCTGGACTAATGAAAGACTGTGTCTTTTATGTAACCCCCAACGGACTCTTCTTAGATGCAATTGATGAAACACGTATTTGTTTGATCTCTTTAGCTCTCCCAGACTCATATTTCTCGTAATTCCGCTGCAACCAAGCCAGCCAGATTTCTATCAGAATTGCTTCTTTACAAAAACTTATCAAGTTTTGTGAAGCTAATGATACTATCACCTTGACACAACGTTAAAAGAAACCTGATGAGGTTGAAATTCTTGTTGAATCACGTCAATATCGTCAAACCATGAACTTTGTTCTCCACTTGACTAAATCTGAAAGTGAATAAACACAAGCTGATAAGATCGCTGCTGAATCCATCATTCAGTTGAGCTCTTCTAGATTCTCGTCCTTAGTTAAAGATCTTTCTGCTATTGGCACTGTTGTACGTATTTCTACAAACTTATCTGATGCTACCGCCAACTTTGAAGTTGTTGGAGAAGATGCTAATGCAACCATCACAACTGGTTCTGGAAAGGACGAAGATGAAGACGCAGTAGAATAAAAAATTACTGTTAAAAAAGAAGTAGACATGAAGTTCACGCTCAGATATCTTATATTGTTCTCAAAGGCTGCTAGCTTAGCAAGTCAGGTAAGAATCGAGTTGGCTAATGGAAACCCTGCTAAAATCTAATATGATTTCGGTACTGGTGGTCGTATTAGTTTCTTACTAGCTTGTTCTGTTGAAGGAGAAGAAGAGGAAGGTAATGACTAAGCCGCCGCAGCTGGTGATGACGATGACATTTGAATGATGTGATATTATCATATTTAAAATGTAAGTAGAATACAAAAACTTTAATAAAGATATTGCGTTGAAAAATCTAAATAATAGCCATAATATTGTTTCGTTTCTTGGTTATTTAATATAAAATCTAATTATTTATCTCACTCCAATTCCGCATGAACACAATTAAAGTAACAATTCATCCATGCTTATTAAATTGGTACAATTCTTTGAAATTGCCACACATTGAAAAATTTAGACACGATTTACACTCAGGGTGGATTGTAGCTCATGTTTTTAACAAAGTTTTTGGAGATAGTTTTGAATTGCGAACTTTTACTCAAGATACTTCTATTAAAAATTCTAGACACAATTGGACAAGAATTATAGAGCTTCAAACTAAGCTGAAATTACCAACTAAAATTACTCCATAAATGATTGATAAAATTGTTTTAGCAGAAGATGAATAAACTTTGCTTGATATTATGATAGAATTATATGAGCAATCAACAAAATAAGTATATCCAAGAGTTACTTATCAATAAATTGCTTCTAAACCGCGTCAGCTGTAGCAGGTCCTTCCATCAATACAAAACATCAGTTTATAGCCCAGTTAAGTACCTATTGCGCATGCTATTACACCTGGGTATCCATAACATATTCCATAATTTTGCAGATCAAGTTATGTGAATGCTCGTAGACTGATAGATCATCTCAGTTCAGTTTGTAGAAATTCCATTACTTAATTGGATGACATAAGAGACTACATTGAGATGTTGGATCCTCGTGCAGATTTATGCTTCCCATTCCCTTAGTTGCTTCTTAGATTACCTGGTCCACAATATTGCAGTCTCGTGTGTCGTTATTTAGTCGAGCACATTGATGTTGAGTTGGTTTCAAGTGCGATAATAGAGGATTATTTGTTGTTCTACGATTTCTCCAAGGTGATGATTCATTCTGTGATAGCTTTGAATTAGCTTTCCGGTGCTGCGAACGAGCTTTTTGATTTGGTAACGGATCATTTGTGTTATGTGTTACAAAATATCCGTAGAACCTCTGAGGACGTAATTTATCTGGTGTTGAACAACATAATCATGAACAGGCTTCTTCCTGAGATTCCGCTGATTAATTTCAGCTTGGTCCACTTTTACAAGATTTGTTTGGCTTGTACATCATCTCTTACTCCATAGTTGTTTAACTCGCTGATAAATTCTTCCTTGACGAATTTGAAGGCCTACCAGCCCACCGTGTCCGAGAACAGGCTTCGTTTTGAGATTTTAATAGCCTTCACCATACTAGCCTAACAGTTGGAGAAGTACAGGGATTAAATCGCGCGCACGGCCGTCCGCTTCTCACTCCATGGCGCTCTCTTAAAGGACTCTGAGAAGTTCGTTGCCCTTGATTTGATGTGCAGGTGCGTGGTCCTCAGTCCGGAGATCTTCTCTGAGATTGAGTTCCAGTTCTTCAGGCTGATAAATGTGATCGTGAACAAGATACAGCTCACCGAGAACACCCTCCTTGATTTTGAGAACAAGGTTCAAATAAAAACTAATAACGGGCCCGAGCTCGAGTTCATATTTGATAAAGTCTCTCAGTTGAATTTTGAGCAGGTACTGTTTTTGTCCACCGTTCTGAGCAAACTGGAGCAAACAATTGAAAATGTAAATATTACAGAGGTAGCTAAAGGGCTCGAACTGCGACTAATTGAGGATGACGTGTTACCACCATGTCACTTCTACATCGGCATCGCCTCCATTCTAAAAAGAAACTGGGAAGAAATTATAGACCTGAACGAATTCGTACTCACCAAGCTGAACGAAAACGCAACGGACCTGGTAAACACATTCCAAGAAAAAATACAAGAAATGCAACAAATACGCCCACTCCTCGTCCAAGTCAGCCAATTCCTCCTGCAAAACGAATAATACATCGACTCCGTATTCAGTCTGCTGCACGGCCTCAGAGAACAAGAATTCGTCAGCAGAGAATACATGGAACAATCCTGCGTGAGATCGCTCAACCATGATTTAAAAATCGGATCAGAAGCAGCATACTCAGTTAAATCCTCGTCCAACCACATTCAGCACTCTGGAGAGCATCCTCTGCCACAACACATATTTGGTTGCATCGCGCAAATATTCGGTGACCAAAGACTGGATATACTTAGCAACCTGTTCGTTTTGTTCTTAGCCCAACATGACATCACAATGTACTCTGTAAATCTAATATACAAATTCCTCACTATAAATAACTGCGTTTGCGAATTTGTCTATATTTATCTTAATGAACAACTGTTCTCAGCTGTTTTGCAAGAAAATGACTCATTTTCAGAATCATGCGTAAGATTACTCATGCTAGTTATGGTTCTCATGTACTAAACTCACACACTTCCTAATCAAAGCGAAGACATTAGAACCAGTCTTTAAGCCCTAATTGATTGCTGCTTTGGTTATCAAAGAGGAAATAATGATTAATCAAAACGTGTTCAAATGCAAGAAAAATGTTTAAGACTTCTTAACGAATTGAAAACTGAAACACATGTTCGTGTTATACTCGTAGAAATGTTCGAAAAGATGGATTATGAGACATTTGGAAATGATCAATTGGAAAAATTGATTTCAGAAATTGCTGGCGATGTGTGATCAGTAAACTTATAAATTTACAAAATTGTTAAGCACATTTCACTTTCAAAGTTCAATATCGAGCTCAAAGTCTATATTTGTATTTGACATTACCGAAGAACTACAAAAACTCACGTTTGGGCATTAAATGATTCACCTCAATATTAAGTGAAACATTTTAAGCATTTGTATTATCATCTGTTCATATTAATATTATTAAATGTAAACATAACACTTCATATCTATAATATAATATAGTTATTTTTGTACATATTTACTAAACAATTTTAGTACCACTTCCAGTATGGAATAAACTGAAGTAAAAACAGTAGATAAAATAGCGATGTCTGATGTAATAATGTCAACAAGTAAGTAACTTAACTAATGTATCGGGCGTTTTGCCACATTAAAGTAAACAGTATCAAATACTAATTTTGTTGATGAACCCATGGAAATAGAGGCAAACTAACTCGACGAAGAACTAACTGCTATGAAAACAAGATTTGACGAACTTATGTTGATGGAATAAATTTATTATTTTGACTCTAATACATTTGTTGAAGAAGGGATTTCTCATGAAGATATAGCTATGTTGGGTTCATTTTGTGAGACAACGCGTAAAGTAATAATTAAAACTATCAACGATCTGCATAATTTCATGGATAAAATTAATGCAGTAATGTAGGAAAATAGACTCAAGTACAGAACAGAGGAATTGAAAAAACACACAACTGAAACTGCTTAGGTTGAAGTCAATGAGAAAATGGAAGAATTAGTTGAATAAACATCTGTAGCCGTTTAACAGCTTATTGTTTAACAAAACGAAACTAAAGAAATACTTGAAAAAGGTGATATGAACGGGTTACAAACCGCTGTAGAAACCAACAACTAAGACTTAAAAGAGGCTACCAAAGAAGTCAAAAAGGCCAGAGCTGCGCTTAAAAGAAATAAAGACACAATATATTTGCTTTCGGCGCTGATTATGTTGGCGGCCTTGATCGTATTGCTGGTTCTAGTGCGCAAGTGATATATTTGTCGTATTCCATAGGTGGTTCTTACACATATTGTATCATTCATACGTATCGTTCATATATTTGTTTTTCCGTGTTTTCAACAACACTGAGATCTTCTTCTATTGAAGCAATACCGAATTATCTATCCTTCATATAATGTGCAGGCAGCCCGTACTTTTAGCTGCACTTGTAATACTACTTTTAATATTATTTTGTGTGTTTTACCTTTTTTCACTCTCATAATCAATTATAATCCATTTAATCAAACACATAAGATATTTGGTCCACTCCAAACCGTATGGCCGACTCCATTGACATCCCACATCAAATAAAGCTGCTTGAGTAGTAATACAACGAAACAAAAACACGTTTGACGACGGCCACTCAGCAGATAACGAAGCAGAACCACATCTCACAGTTGGTTGAGGAGGAGGTGAACAAGATTTACGTTCAGCTCCGTTTGTTCCAATTCCAAGTGGGCGAGTTCGAGATGATCCAGCAGATCTTCTTCTTCGACACGAACACCTTCCTCGAGGAAGGGGTCACTTACGACCACATAAAACAACTTTACACCTTCTGCTAACACATGGGACCCGTTTTGGACAGCGAATGCAAAGGCCTGGACCAATTTATGGCCAATGCCAACGACAACATGAAGAAAGAAAGACTCGCACTCAGAGAAGAACAACTCAAAAACCAAAACTCAGCCAAAGAAGCCGAAATTGACGTCGAAAACATGATGAACGACTTCGCAGCAGAAGCCATGAACGGACTCGCTGACCTGAAAACACAACAACTCGAAGCAAACGACATCCTGCACTCAGGAGAAAACAAAATGGACCAACTACAAGAAGCCACTCAAGAAAACATCAAAGGCGTGAAACAAGCAACCGGAACCGTCAGAAAAGCCATGGCAGCACTCAAAAGGAACAAAGACCTGGTATTCATGGGATCCGCACTCCTCATGCTCGCTGCACTCATACTCATCCTCATCATATCATGAGAATGAAACAGTTTATCATTTTATAATATTATATATTTCACTCAAAGTTTATGTTAGTATCTGCTGTATTCACAGCCGAACTAATAAACGACTCCGATTCAACTATCATATTTCCTTTCTCTAATGTTCGCATAATATTAATTAATCTTATGCGGTTTATGGGCTAATAAATTAGGCAACAATTTATTATCTTCTTAAAGCAAAACGGCACATCCATAACTGGTATTTTCTTTCTCAAAGTTATTTCAGTTGTGGTTAAGTAAGGCAGCCTTCCTTTAAGCATTTAATAGAGTATTATTCCCAAAGACCATACATCTGAATATTTACTTGGACCTTCTTATTAAATTAGTAACTCAGGTGCCGAATAAACTAATTATGATTTGTTGCTCTACATAAAATCTGCTATTTTTACCTAATTATTGCAAAATAGAATGTTTGAAGGTGTTATGTCTCCATGTACAATCTTTTTAGAATGCAAATACATTACTCCTCTACAAATTTAGGAAAATATACTTTATATTTCACTGTATGACAGTGGCTACTAAAGTCGTTAGCGCATGATAAGAAACTAATTTAAATCTCCTTAATTTGCGTATTTCATTGTACAGTACTAAACAATGTTTTCAGTTTTAATATCGTATATTCTTATAACGTTTTTGTGATTCAGTTCCAGTAATAATTTAACCTTATCTTATGGTATATGTACATTATTTATTTTCAACGCTAATTATTTCCCATTTTCATCCTCAATTAATGAAACTTATCCTTCTGCACCTACTCCAATTATTTATTTTACTTTATAATCATTGTATGTACTAATTTAGTCAAGATTTCTCAATTATTAATCGTCTATTTACATTATTTACTATAAAATTGACATATATAGGTGTGGAATTAAATATATCTCAATATATTAGTATATTAATAACTAGAACAACTGAAAACATAGTTTAGTCAAACGCTGTGTAAGTAAAATGTTTAAGTAACAATATACACATATATGCTAAATCTATTATAGTTAATCTTCATCTCATTCAAAATAAGTCATCGTCTGGATTAGGTTTATTTTATGGTGTTTCAATAACAACTAGACCGGTTTTCTTTTGAGCTTCAACTTCCTCAAGATTAATGCCTGCTTCTTCAGCTTCCTTTGCTTTTTTATTGGAAACCATCTTCATCTTGAAGAAACCTTCACGTTCTTCTTCTTCTAAAACTTCTTCAATGTATTTAATGTTATCTTCAAGAGCTGGGATAATAACGTATTCTAACGCATTCACACGTCTGTTCGTTTGGAGAATAACGTCTTCGAGCGCAACATAGCAAGCTTAGATACTAGAAACTTTAACCATTTGTTATAAACAGGCTTACCATTTTTCACTAGCTTGACGAAGTACCATAGCACCACCACCAAGGTTGGCAGTAAATTCATTAGCATTTTGATCTTTACCGAGCTCTAATTGTGGTAAACGAACACCAGCGATATTTTGGACGGAAGAAATGATGTATGAAGTTGGGATCTTAGTAACTGATTGTTACAATAAAGCAGACATATCAGTTGAAATAGATCTTTGGGAAACAGCGATTGACCAGTAGCTATCTCTCAACATATCAAGCATTTAAAACTTCTCTTCTTTAATTTCACGTTGGAGTCTTCTGTAGTGAGAGTTGAGTGCGTCGACTTTCTTTTTCAGGAGAGCGTGTCCACGAACGGAGGACAGCTTTTTAATTTTCAGTTATTGAACCATAGCTTTGGTTGGAATAATTTATTCTCGAGAGGACATTCAATCATGGTGTGGAAGATTGACTTTTTAGCATTTGATTAACATAATTACAATATTATGAAATATATTAAATGCGAACACTATTCCCATCACTATTTCTCAAGTATTTGTGCATATTTCAGAGCTTATAAACCATTTTATAAGGCCATACTTGAAGTATATAAGTATTAAACTTAATAATTTAAACCTAAAATAAATAATGTTATCACTTTTGAAATAATCAAAGAGTGAACTGAAAACAAAGTGCAATAAACCAGAATAAAATATCACTGAACGAGAACGTTGTCTCTTCCACTAATTTGGAACCAGTTCGTGTAGTCGTGAACGTTGACGAAGAATTTGAAGTCGATTGCTGAGCAGAACGCGCCAATCATCATCTCCAGCTCACTGGGTTGGATGTTACAGATTTTTGAGTAAGTGAGGGTTGACATTGAGCAGTCGTCCACGAAGGAGTTCGCCATTATCATCGCGCAGAGCGTAATCCGCTTAACGGTGAACTTGTTCAGCGGAACGGACGAGACGAGAGAGAAATCATGCACGTACTTGGCAGCAACTATCAAAGACTCGGGCTCCATCCTGCCCTTTGAAAATATTCTCAAAATGTACTTGTAAAACGTCGGAAAAGAAAAGTCCTCAAACGGGTCCATAAAACACAAGTATTGACTCGATATCTCAAAAGAAACCTGCTTCATCTAAGAAATAATATACTTAGCCAGGTTAATTGATGTTCGATGATTCATATGAAGTGGGTATGTAGAGTAAACTAACACAGAATAAATACAACAACAGACCATTTGTAGTTACAAATAATATCAATCATAAAATTTATATCTACAATTAACAATACTTCAGATTAAATTAATTAATTTTAGTTGATTCACCCATGATTTTCTTCATTCAATATATCTCTAATATGTATATGTATTATGTATATACAATATGTTTAAATATATTGAAGATTAAAAGATTTTATCACATTTATTCTTCTTATGGTTCCTCTTTAGCTTCTTATTGCGCTTCTTTTTCTTTTTCTTCATTCTCCTTTTCAATTCTAGCAGCTTCGTCTCTTTCAATTTGCATTTCCTGTTCCTTTTTAGCTTTTTGTTCATCCTTCCATTTTTGCATGAAGTCGTCATCAGCTGTTCCTTCATCAAGTTCTTCCATATCCTTTCTGTAAAGACCTTTTTCGAAAATTTATCTACCAGAAAAGATTCCTTCTTGTTCTCTAAGTTGGTCTTCTCTATCTTTTTCTTCTTTAGCTTTGGCTACTCTTTTAGCTTTCCAGATTGCAAATGTTTCAGCAGTAACTGGAGTACCTTATGTTATAGCTTGTCTTTGTCTTTCAATCATGTCTTCTAACTCTTCATAATCCAAATCTTCATCCATGTCTTCTTTCTTAAATAATTAGAAATCAACTGGGATCCAATGTCTGTATTAACAATGGTTAAACTATTTATCATTTGGACAAACCCAACCAAACCCAATTGTTCCATCGCGGCAGGCTGCAATAAAGTGGTCACATATTTTTTCAGAATAGTTAAGTGTCTTGACACGTTCAGCTTCCTTGTCTTATAATTCTTATAAAGTTTCTTCATAAGTTCTGTTATATTTTTGAGCCAATTAACGAGCCTTGAACTCCATGATTTGTTCACGCATATCTCTGTGTTTGTCTAAAGAACCCATATCGTTAGAAAAGAAACCTAATTCTTATAAACGTTGGTTTTCCTTATCAACTTCTTTTTTCAGTTTTTCTTCTCTTATTTCTTGTTCTGTAAGAACTTTTACTTTAACTCCGTGAGAATATTTACATTTATCACCCTTATCGCAGCAACCATATTAGAAATGAATGCACATAACTGATTTTGGATCTTCACCATCAGCAAGTTTTGGTTGCTTTAATGTCTGTCGAAGTAGTGCTAATTATTATTCCTTGCGTTCTGCTTCTTTTTGTGCCTTTTAAACATCAGCAGCAGATTAAGTTGGCTTATCCTTATTTAACAATGTTTGAGCCTTGTGATCAATTTATTTGGTAACGGATTAAACGTACTCTTGCACCTTTTTAGATTTATTTTTGTTCTTAAGACCAAAAGTCAAATCTTCTTTGGTCTGCTTAGCTTCCTTTTAGATAGCCTTTTTAGATACCTCATTTTGCTTCTTTGGTGGCATATGACAAGAAGAAGTGGAAATCCATTACAATTTATTATTAATAAATTAATTTATCGATTTATCAATTATTACACACCAATAATTATATTGTTTAATAATTTCGAATTAAAAACTCGAAGTAATTAAATATATGAATTCTTTGAACATATAAAACAAATTAAACAAATATAGTTCAAATATAGTTTAAATTTTAATATTAAACTTTTAAATGAAAAATTTCAAAACTAAAGTAATCGGTCGGAATATTTGTTAATAATTATACAAAGATATTTTTCATTTGTACATACCTTTAATTCTTAATTTTAGTCGTACTATTGCATCATTTTTTTCAGTTTCTGCTTTTACAACTCGTTTCATAAGTTCTTTCATTTATTCATTCTTGCATAACTTGCTAATTGATTCCATCTCATTCATTTATTGACTAAGTGCTTCATTTAAAGCTTTTTAGCCTGCTAATAATTCATTTAATCGAATAATTTCATTTTAAGCCAACAGCAATGTATTGTTAATCTCTTGAAGTTAATGAGGGAATATAATAAGTTACTATTAGTCTTTTTACGAAAAATTTTATAGCACTTCCTCTGACGGAGCTTGAAATGTATCTAAAACAGATGTAATATAATTTATCATCGGCTTATAGTTATCTGAGGATTAAGTAATCGATCCTGACAATTACAGTTATTATGGTTGATATATTTCATCAAAGATTTGGTTTAGCAATTCAAAATCCTCTTTGGAAAGACCATTAACTTGTATATAATCACCATTAAATTCTTAATGTATACCCACTTATTTAATATACTAATTTATAATCTAGTAGTTCATTTTAAAAATAAGTGGTCGTGGTTTTAAATGTAATAGTTGATTAGATTCATAATCTGTATGTTCCTATATAGCTAATAAAAATCTACCAATTATATATCCATCTTATAATATTTCTTAAATGTTTTATTATGTAAATTCCTAGAATTATAATTAAAATCTTTCGTTAATTTCATTGAATGTTTGTAATATTCCGTTCATTGAAGTGAAAATATTCGTTTAATTAATTATATATATTGATAAATATAACTATATTATAAATATATTAGTATTAATCAACATTATTAATCAACATGAATATAATTTACATCGAAATATTCTAACAGCACTCAAATAAACGGCTTCACTGCAGTGTCAGAAGTATAAGTTTAAAATAATTAGAAGAAGTTCTAAGAGGTTGTCAAAAATTGAAATCTAAAATTGTTCTAACTCTAAATTGTTAAAAGCTTCATCTCTCAAAAGTCTAGCACCGCGAATGATAAACATATCAAATATTTGCGTAAGACGCAAAAGAGTTAATGACTAACATGCTTTGTGATAAAATTAGTAATAAGTGAATATAATAAGTGAAACAGTTATATATAAATTTATACTATATTACGCGTGATAATAATGTTGATAATGTTAGTTTAAGTGCCGAACTAACTTAGGTTGTCTGAGGAGGCTATTCAGAGTGACAATCCCAGAAGATGAGGTATGATGTGGAGATTAGTTTGCGGTATCGTTATTGTGTAACTTAGTGTGGATTACGCGTAATAATATATAGTTTATTATTAAACTTGTATGTAATTCATTATTGATCTTCTTTACAAACTTTGTAAAAAATAATAATAGATAATATACGTATAAATCTATTGAATGTATTTTTAATATTATTAGAATTCGTTACACCACATCACATAAAATGTAACCAAAGATATTAAAAGGCAAATATGAAACTGCAGTTGTTTACACATCTGAATTGGAAGCTCAGGCTGAATCGCAAATATAGCACTATATTGACAGTGAGATAGCGAAGAACTCAAATGTGAGAATTATGCCAGATGTTCACGCTGGTGCTGGCTGCGTTGTGGGTTTTACTTCGAAGGTAACTCCATTTGTGATACCTTAAATGATAGGTGTTGATATAGGTTGTGGAGTGCTCGCTCAGCGTTTGAATTACAAGGTTCCAGCTGAGTTGAAGCAGAAATTCTTTGAGAAGTTGGACAAGACCATAAGACAGTTCGTTCCAAGCGGATTCGAGTCGTAGAAAGTAGCAATTGACATGGATTTGATGAAGTCCTTGTTCAAGGGAAACATGGACTTTGATGAGTTCATCAAAGAGTTGAAGGCCTTGACCAAAAAAGTTGGCGGAAATTCCATTCAGTAACTTGGAACTTTGGGCGGTGGAAACCACTTTATCGAAGTTGACGAGAGCGAAGACGGCGAACTTTGGCTCGTCGTTCACACCGGTTCAAGAAATCTTGGTAAACGTGTTGCCGAATTCCACCAAAGACTCGCGAGTTCGACCATTTTCACCGATGAAAAGAGAGATTAGTTGTGCGAAACCCTGCTCAAAATGGGAGACACGGTTGAAATCAACGAGCAATTTAGCAAGGAGTTCATCAAGCACGTGGACGACCAACTCAGAAAAACAGACAGATAAAGAGAAATTAACAAAATCCACAAACTAGTCCAGGTCGTGAAGAACGAAAGCAAGGAATAATGGTTCATTCACGGAAATCGCGTGGTAGACTACTGCAAGGACATGAACATCGCTCAAATGTACGCATAATTGAACAGAAAACTTATTATCAACTCTATTTAAGACTTTATTAACGATTTCCAAGAAAGAAACGAATTACCATAATTTTAAACTTCAACTAAGTTGCCAAAAGATATTGAATCTGTGCACAATTACATTGATTTTGAAGACAACATTATCAGAAAAGGATCAATAGCATCATATGTAGACAGACCACTAATTATACCATTGAATATGAAAGATGGAGCTATTCTAGGCTTTGGTAAATCCAACGCAGAATGGAACAATTCAGCACCACACGGAGCCGGACGTTAATTCAGCAGAACTCAAGCTAAACTTAACAGCAACTTAGAAGAGTTCCAAAAATCTATGGAAGGAGTGTATTCAACTTGTGTCAGATAAGATACTTTGGACGAAGCTCCAAGCGCATATAAAAATAGTGAATAACTAATTAACTGGTTGGAATAAACTGTTAGCATTGAAGTTATTGTAAAGAGCGTGTATAACTTTAAGGCAGGTGAAGAATGAGTTAGATATATAGATAAATTAATTAAAAAATTAAATAAAACAAAATAAGTACAAAATAACAAAAGTATATCTCATTTCAATGTAACAAACTTGCGAACTTTTATTTACATTCTTTCTTTTGATTTTATAGATTAAACAGGTGGTTATTACTTTAATTTAAGATCTTGTGAGTTTTGTTTTTAAACATCGGTTAATGGTTTATTACTATCGTTTTATTACTATGGTTCTGTTTGAATATTGTCGATAATATTTTCTTCAATAACAGGAATGATGGTTTCAGGTTATTGTTCAACATATTCAATTACGGGCTCAATTATTACAGGCTTTTCATCTATTTATTCGATAATAACTTCATTACAAACAACACTTGCTGTTTCTATCACCGGTTATTAAACGACTTTGTTATTCAAATCCTCTTCAAGTTATTAGATTTGTTCATTTAATTTTTGTTCTTCGATTTCATCCTCTTTTTATACAATTTATTCATTGTTTAACGTAATTTTATCGTTTAAAGTGGGTTCATTTTCCTAAGTTTTTGTTGATTCTGTCACAAACTTAATTTCTTTAATAAGATCGCTCTTTTATAATTTTTTAGCTTTCTTTTGAATTTGCCATTCTTGTTATTATTTGAGCGTTTAAATTTATTTTTTAATAGTTACTCCCGTTTTTTGTTAATTTAGTTGAAGTTGAATAAGTTTTTAGAACTGAGTTTAAAACGGAGCATCTATTACGGAATATTTAGTGTTCGGCTTTATTGGTAAGTTATCAACTAATTATATCCAATCTTCCTCGTATCTGAAGTGACCTAACATCCCATTTGCAATTAATAGCGCTTCACTATCAAATAATGCTGGTTTTTCTTTCAAATATTTATTTAGAATAGAGTGAAAATCGTTCTGATTTAAGAAGTTGGCAAGAATTTAAATGCTTAGAATTCCACTAAATACCTTACTTGAGTCTATAACCGCGTGATTCGTCATAATTATGAAATCAAGAACGGTTAGAAAATTATCTCTAAAGCTTTCTTCTGAACCCTCGTTAACGACTTCGTAGAGAAGATACTCTATTTCCAATAATGGAATGAAATCGGTGCTGGTCTCGTATAAAGCTGATTTTTTGTAGTTCAGCTTTTTGATCAAAGATAGCAATGGAAGCATATACATACAAAATGATTATGAAGAATCGAGTGGATCAAATTTAATATGTAATCTAGCCAATATTGCATCGCACACGTAGTCTTAATCAACATTTTAGTCTGTATTAGCTGTTAACATGTAATCACCAGATAAATACTGATAATATGAGGCGATAACAAGGTCAAACTTGATTTTTTCTGTTAGCGATAGATATTCTAACGCACTTGTTGGTTTGTCTGTAATATTGAAAGCCTACAATATCTACTCTATTTTATTATCAATATAGTTATTGAGTGTGTCAACCAGACATTGTATAGATTTGTCAAAGTCGATGTTGTTTTTAATACCTTTGCCAAAACACAGTTTAACAATTTTTTATTACATAGCAGATAGTTTATCCGAACCAGGTATAACAAAATCTGCTATTGATAAATATTAAAAGAATTTAATAATAGGAGTACATTTCAGAGTATTTGACACATCTTCTAATTCAAAATACAATTCATCTTCACTTATAGTCATATTGTTAATTAATGATGCGGATAATATCTTAATTGTAGTTTAAAATATTAATAATTTCACATATTATTCAATATTCTATTCAATTCGTCTTAATCAACATCTACATTCTCTAAAGGCTACACTCTGTTAAGAATGGTTTCAATATCATCGTGTTCAGCTACAGTATTTATAGTATCCATTTTCTAGTTGTTAAAATCATTTTCTAAGATTTCCATATTTGTGATTGAAACGTCTCTTGTTTCTTCTTCTTTATTATTAAGTATGTTTTGGTTTGATTAAATCATTTTGCTCATTTATAGTAAGAACCCACTAGACTTGTCACCATTGTTTTAATGTATTGGCTGTTCGATGACTGTGTCTAACTTTTATTCTTATAATTTACTTGGTTGCAACTAACCTCCAAATTATTTAATCACGGTGTTATATCTAGGTGATTCAGGCTTATCATCTAGCATGGATAGAGTTATCTATGATTCGGCATATTCTGGCGGGCGTGAAATTGGTTTCATAATGGGATCAGTTGCGAAAAGGTGTAGATCTTCGCTTGATGAGACGAATGAGCATGACATATGTTTTGTGGTTTCAAGTTTTTATCTTGATTTGGTGATTTCTTGGTTTTTCATGATATCGCTAAGTGGTGGTTAGCTTTTCTGTGAGTTTGATTTTGACAGTGGGAGTTCTAGTTTTATTGAGTTTTCTGGTTATTTTTCAGTTTCTTTTGTTTGTGTTATTTCAGTTTTTTCTTCTGTCATTTGATCTCTGGTAATATCTTGGATGTCTAGCGCTTGCACCGCGAGTTCATTAACAGCCGTTTCTCCGTGCATGAGTACGGTGCCTGTTTCAACTTCTATGACTGTGTTTTCAGCGTAAATCAGCCCGTCGTCAACAGAGTATTCAATTGTACCTGGTTTGTTCTTGTCAACGAAGTCCATAAAGTTCAGGAATGCGTAATTTGCTAAATTTACAGTCCCTTAATTTGTGCTCTGGGCGAATTGAACGATGTATTTGAGCGCTTCTTATTTGTTTTCAGCTTATTTCTAAAATTACCTGAATCTGGTGAGGAGCATTTGATTGAAAATGTCCGTTTGACGCAGTTCGGCGTGAATCAGCTGGGACTGGTGCGATTTGTGGGCGCTGGAGGCGAACCTGGACAGCTGCTAAGAGCAGGATTCGGGGTTGAATATAAAGGACGCAAGATTTATCCGCTCAGAAATCACCACATCGCGCGCGAGTTGCAGATTGAGCGCGCGCTGGGGCTTCAAAATGTGCTCCTAAAACTCTGGGCTGGTTAGAACCTATTGTTTAATTTTACGCGCGGTGGTGCGCGACACTTCAACGCGGGTGGTTTCGGCCACTTATTAGTGAATCTTCTAAATGTACTCCTAAGCTCGGTTTTAGTACTTTTAAATCTGCTCGGTTTACTACTTTGATATTTATGAGGTTGTAGGCAAGGATGTTTCAGCATACCTTTTCCTATTCACGAATATGTTTTTATTTACATACTCGGTCGTTTTCGGAGGCAACATTGCTTCAGACTTCACTTTCAACAAACTCTCATATTTAGACACCTATCTTTTAAAATGATCGGGTACACACTGCTAAACTTAAGTATTTTACTGTCTAGACATTTCAAAAAACTCTAGCTTACATGAATTTCCATTTCTAGTTATCATTAAGTGAAGTGAGTTAAATAATAATTAACACAATACTGATTTAAAATAGCGGATAAATAAATGATATAAAATGTTAAATATTTACTCCACCTGGGACTTGAACCCAGAACCTCTCGCTTAGGAGGCGAGCGCTATATCCATTTAGCTAGAAGAGCATAATACATGCTTAAAACTTGATATAGATAGGTTTTTGTAAACTAAATATGCTCGGTCATGCTTTTAGAAGAGTTGGAACTGATTTGCTATAAAATTGTAATACACATCTAGTAACAAGTGAAATTTTGTTTGAAGTTTTTAATTTCAGCATTTATGTTTTCACTCCAAGAAATTTGCTTTTTGCTTTTCTTTCTGAGGCTTACATCATTTAGAGCTATTTCATTTTCAATTTTGATTACTTTTAGTACGACTACTTCATACATATTGTTATAAATTATAGAAGTTATCTCCGGTCCAAGTTTTTAAAATAATGAAAATTATTACATTTTTTACGAATTTATAATATGACACATTTATCATTATTGGCAACTTACGGGTAACTTCGACTTTGATATTATATTGAAAAAGAAAGATAATTATGCATCGATATAAATTATATTTAATATCGATCATGGGAAACTCGAAATCATATTTTGATGCATATTTCTCAAAATACTTAAAATAGTATTCTGTGTAAATCGTATATTGTATTAATTGTAAATAGATGTATTCGATAATACAAGAGGTTGTATGTGCTAAGCAAGTTTAGATATAACCTCCACATCAACAATATTCTATATCATATTTATAAGTAAAAATGTAACGCAGAGCATAATTATTACGAAATTTACTATTATGACATTGCCTTGATTAAATTTATTTAATGGATTAATTCTTCAAAAAAATATATTTAGTTGTGTAAAAAATAATTTGATTATCCAGTCAAGGAACACAGATATATTTTAATAATATTTTAGTTACGTTATCATATATAAATATACTTTACGGTTACTTCTATCTCGAAAGATAATGCATCTTCTATTTATTGTTTGTATTTTAATGAATAATTGTAAATGCAGTGTATTGAGAGCTGATAGCTCTATTGCAGCATATTAATAGTGACATATGGTATAACTTCAAAAGCAGTTAAAGAACTGCATTTTATTGATATATTGTTGTGATTAGAAAATCGGCAATTTTGATATTAAATTATAATATTGATTTGTTACAATCTATTAATAAATTAATTTGGTCAATACGAACAACAATATTCAATAGTTAAATTATATTTCAATTTCATCATAGACTTTTGTAACCTAAAATCAAAAACTAAATATCTGAGGCAAATAAACCTATAAAAAGACTAAAATTTTATTTTAACTAGTTTGAAATAAACGGATGCATAATATTATAATAAAATTCTTTTAAGTATTTCCTACTTCATATAAATTGAATAAATTCTATATTTGATTCTAAAGATAAATCAATTTATAAACTCAAACAAACGTATAACGTTATTAAAGTAACTGCATAGTATATTATTATTTAATGCTATCATTTTGGCATATGATATTATTTATCTTGACATTTATGAAAAAATAGATTTATAAGAGAAGAAAATAATCAATGCTAGCGTCGTCTATGCTATAGTATTTCAAAGAATAAAGTAGATCACTCTTGAATTAGCGGAGCTAAGGTAGCGTATTTAACTTATAGTTTCGTTAAATTTTGACCTTCTGAATGATTACACGAAATATAATTGAGTAAAACTAGTTTCGCCAAGTCCAACTATAGTTATATTTGGAGTACCTGCATAGTGAAATACAACATTTGAAGTTACCCGTTAATTGAGTTCAGCTCAGGCATAGCTAACTATTTTGACGAAAACTCTCATACTTATTCAAATTGTGTCAAACATTATTTCACATTAGGCCCATTGACCAGATATTTTAGCGTTACTTAAGATTGAATCTAATAGGTAATATTTTGCTGTAAGATTTTATATTTACGCTAATATCAATAAATTATGACTGAAATTAAAACCATAGATATTCTGGCCTAAGGTCATTATTATCCCAACAACGTATATTTATATCTCGAACCATGTTCAAATTATAAAATTTTGGTAATTTGGCGAATATTGGAGGTGGTATAAAATCCAAACATAAAAAATCTTTTTTATATATGATTGTTATATGGCTATATCAGTTTCCCTCAAATTCAAGTATTTTACCTACCGAGCATATTTTGTAAACTATAATATAAATTTGATAAAATAGACAGTAGATTATATAATAATTAATTGAATATGTATAAGTTATATAATGAATATGTATAATAATATAATAATTTATGTATGATGATCATGCCATTTCTTCTTCACCTTCAACACCTTCTTCATCAGTGGTAGCAAGTTGATAAGATTCGTACTCAGAAACAAGGTCGTTCATGTTAGATTCACATTCAGTGAATTCAGTTTCGTCCATACCTTCACCAGTGTACCAGTGGAGGAAGGCCTTACGTCTGAACATAGCAGTGAATTGTTGACCGACACGTTGGAAGAGTTCACGAACAGCGGTAGTGTTACCGATGAAGGTGGAAGCCATCTTGAGACCTCTTGGTGGGATGTCGCACATAGCAGTCATGATGTTGTGTGGGATCCATTCAACGAAGTAGGAGGTGTTCTTGGATTGGATGTTAAGCATTTGCTCTTCAACTTCCTTAGTGGACATACGACCACGGAAGATGGCGATGCAAGTGAGATAACGACCACGGCGTGGATCGCAGGCGGCCATCATGTTCTTGTTGTCGAACATTTGGGAGGTAAGTTCTGGAACAGTGAGAGCACGATAGATTTGGGAACCACGGGAGGTGAGTGGAGCGAAACCAGCAATGTAGAAGTGCATACGTGGGAATGGTTGGAGGTTGACGTTAAGCTTACGGAGATCAGCGTTAAGTTGACCTGGGAAACGGAGGCAAGTGGTGATACCAGACATGACGAGGGAGACGAGGTGGTTCAAGTCACCATAGGTTGGGCAGGTGAGCTTAAGGGTACGGAAGCAGATGTCATAGAGGGCTTCGTTATCGATGCAGAAAACTTCGTCAGCAGATTCGACCAACTGGTTGATGGAAAGAGTTGCGTTGTATGGTTCAACGACGGTATCAGAAACCTTTGGAGATGGAACGATGGAGAAGGTAGCAAGGATACGATCTGGATACTCTTCACGGAGCTTTGTGAGGAGGAGGGTACCCATACCAGAACCGGTACCACCACCGAGGGAGTGGACAAGCTGGAAGCCTTGGAGGCAGTCGCAGGCTTCGGCTTCCTTACGGATGGTGTCGAGGACGGCGTCGACGAGTTCAGCACCTTCGGTGTAGTAACCCTTGGCCCAGTTGTTACCAGCACCAGATTGACCGAAGACAAAGTTGTCTGGACGGAAGAGTTGACCGAATGGGCCAGCACGGACGGAGTCCATGGTGCCTGGTTCGAGGTCGACGAGGATACCACGTGGGACATAACGACCACCAGTGGCTTCGTTGAAGTAAACGTTGATACGTTCGATTTGGAGTTCAGAATCTCCACGGAACTCACCAGATGGGTCGATACCGTGCTCATCAGCGACGACTTCCCAGAATTTGGCACCAACTTGGTTACCACATTGACCACATTATACGTGAACGATTTCTCTCATTTTGAAATTGCGGATGGGGTGTGGAAATTATTTAAAATTTGACGATCTAGTTTTTTAATTATATGAATAATAATATTTCCACTACTTAATAACATATATTATAATGTATCGCAAGTAGTTTATATTAAACATCAATGTTTATGTTGTATATAATACAATTAGACGTTCTTGTATATAAAAATTTATATTATATGCATAAAATTTAATATTTGTTATGTTGTATTTAATAATGATATTTCGTGATTACAAATATATATCATTTCATTTATTTATAAACTTTTTAATATATAAAATTGACCAGTCCACACCTCATATGATTCCAGCTAATGCTTATCCTCATAGACATAGTGGAGCATCTGGAGCTTCTTAGGATTTGAAGATAAATATACCAACACGCAAAATGGTAGGAATATTTCCTTTTATAGTTGCATTTTTTGTTATTGCAATAGAAATTCTTGTTGCATTTATTGATATTATAGTAAATGCAGCAAAGGGGAAAACAGATGAAACATATTAATCTTTATCTGATACGAAGGGCGTTCTGAGCTCAAGTGTCATCTAATTCCATTTAACGTGGGGATTAGTATTAACTGCTACACTTTCATTTGTAGAAAACAGTTTAAGATGGTTAACTAATAAAAACGGTTGTAGACTATTTGGGACACTTAATGCTATATTCTGCACTTTCTTTGTAATAACATCTGTGTATACTTGGATGTGGGCAAATGATGCAGCGGGCATGACAATGTTCTGCAAGTATGTTCTTTTATCAGTTAAAGTCAGATATAGCCCAGAATAAATTAAAATGTTGATATATACAGATACCATTAAATATTATATTGATTTAGCTGTGTCTTGGTTATTCCCTGCTTAATGCGTTGTTGTATTAATAGATTGCATATTTTCTATGTGTTGTAAACCACGTCCTTTAACAGTTCAATTAAAAGTTAAAACTATGGAAGACGGTACTATTGTAGCTAAGTTGGATCCTAATTCAATTGATCCAAATCTTAAACCACAAAAAAATCCATAAAAGAAATGAGATTATAACAGTTAATATAATTTATAACATATTATCATCACATCCGAATGAACAAATTTGGATGTTCTTATTCAGCTTCATCAAGTGTTTGGTTGAGTGGAACTATATTTTTCTTGGCAATACCGTAATCAACAAGTTGATTAAGGCATTTCTCAAGTTCTGGTCCGGTTACACCCACAACTACGAAAATGCTTTCTTCAAATTTGGCAAAGTAGTGCAGTGGACCTGGCATTCTGGCGCCGGCTCTGTGTAACAGGGACAATGGAAGATGTACAGAGCCCCAAAGGTGTCTTGCGGTGAAGTCACCTGCGTCGCTTCTCATGTCAACGATACAGAATTGTTTGGTTCTGCATGGAATAGGGAGTGATTTGCCTCCTGGGTTTCCTCCTTTGAACACTTCGAGTTTAATTTCTGGTTTTAAGTGCAGTCTGCTGAGTAGTTTTTGGTGTCTTTCTCTGGTGGTGAGTTATTGAACAACGTTCAAAGTTGTTGGTGCTTAGGGTTATTAGAAAGAGATCGAGCTCGTTTTATTCTTGTCGCCAATGGCCTTTGTTTGCTCTAGTCCAGCTTCATAATTTTAGTAAGTGTTGTTTCTTTACCGTAAATCTGAGTTTGCTCCAGCGAATGTCGCGCTATCCTCAACTTGTTGGGCGCGTTTGTTGAGTTAATTAGCTTCTTCTGGTTCAGCAACGTCGGGACCAAACATGTACATAGGAGGAACACCTGGTTCCTCACAGCATACAGTGGCCTCAGTACCAGCCATTGATAGTGTTGATGTGACTGACTCAGCGTAGTCAACAGACGGCTGCGGAACTCCGGCCAAATCGTAAATAGACTCGCCCGAATCAATGTAGTTCGGCTCAGATAGAACTATCATCGCGGTCTCCATCCACTTGGCAAGGGTTGCGAGCCTTATGCGCTTGAAACCATTAGTCACAGTATGCGCACCGTGCGAGTTCAACGTAGCCTACGAGTGTTTTGCGTAAAATTTATCAATCGTCGAACCAGAATCGATTTTTGCAGTAACGCCGTCGTACTTCGTAGATTTTTTAATAACATCGTTAGGTAACTTAGACATTAATTAACGCGCGGTCGGAGCATTTTTAGACATTTCTAATTTTTGACTGTGGTGTGGAATTTATTTCGTCAATATAGGAGTAAAATGCACTTAAAACTGCAATATCGAAATATCAGTAAATCAATACAAAAATTCTATGAAAATTGAGATCTATATTCATGGAACGAAGTCACTCTGCTTTCTTATCAATTTCAGCTGGTGTCTCTGGTCTTTCAATCAGTAAAGCTAAGACGGCGACGATTGACATGAAGACGACGAGGAACAGGCATATTTGCCAGACTGAGTTTCCGAGGAAGAATTTGTTTTCTTCGAAGCGGTCTACGTATGCGTGAACGCGCTCGACCAGGTTGATTCTGTTGGTGGTGTCCCTGTCAATGTCAATTTGCAAGGTGTAGGAGCGGACGAGGTCTGGTTCAATGAGGGCGTAAAACTTCTTTGTCTTTTGGTCGAGGACCATGTTCATCACGAACCAGTCCTGGACGAACGACTCGAACACTTGAACTTCAGTGTAAACGAAGTCGGAGCCGATGGCTTCCTTCATGCAGCTGTCGTAGTTCTCGAGGAAGCTCTTGGACTGCTTCTTCATCACGGACTGGAAGTTCTTGTTGGTGAGGTTGACGAAGCCGACCTTTTCTACCATCTCGGCGAAGTTCTTGTACTTCTTCTGTGGGATCAAGGTGGTCCAGCCGCGCTTTTGAAGCTCTTCAATGTTCACCTGAACGAGGACGAGGTTACCCTCTCTAACATGGTCACCGGTAGCCTGGGATAAATGCAACTTAGCAGCACACTGAGAGTTTTCGCTCAAGTTAAGAACCTTGTGAGAGAACTCGGTAACGCGGACAGCGTTGGTCTGCATGGTGAACCAGCCGATTAAATCGTACATCATCTTGATGGCAAGCTGCTGCTTGGTTTCAGTAGCACCAATCCACTAAACGAGGCTGGTGTTACCAATGAAAACAATACGAGCGCTGTTCTTAGTACCTCTCCAGGCAGCAATCAACGAAGCAGTTTCCTTCCCGTAAATAGAGTTGAATGGAGCACGCTTGTTTTTGAAGTCAGCCTGCACATAAAGACCGGATTCTAATTGATAAGTTAAATTCTTATAAGTGTGAGCGTTCTCTAAAATTGGAGTTTCCTTCAATCTGTTGTCCTAATTGCTTGGAGCATCAACGACCTAGGCTCCGATCTTAGTAAGGAGCAACTTGAAGGTTTCGTTGCTAGTGATAAGCATAATTGAACCACCTGGATATGGATCGAAGAAGTTCTTGTATAATCGAGAAGTAGCATTGTTCTAATATGTTGTCATATTAGGCAAAGTTTGCTTTTCGTGGTGAGAAAGGCGGTGATACATTGGATCGTCAGAACCGTCAGCGAACTTAGCCAACTTGTCGAAATCTTCCTTAGTAAGATAAGACTTATCGCCATAAATAACGATGTGAGAGTAGACTGGGGCTCCATCGACATAAAGTTCTGGCATTTCAAATGAACGTTTTTCCATACTCATTTTTTAAATAGTTACTTCAGCTCTGCCGAACATATCGCCTAATTGACCACATTCTTAATCATGGAGAATAAGAATACGTGATGGCGTATATGCAGATAATAAAGATTAAAGGATCAGCATTATTGAAAGGAGTGGAGTGGTTAGCATTATTTATTTATATAAATATATTTGCGAACGTTTTATAATTCACTCCAGTTAATGGCGCAAGTTACTACATGGACCAATCTTGATTTACCAGATTTAGCTTAATTTATGAAATCTATTATTGCAGATTCGACTGGTCGATAAGAAGCTCTTATTGTATCCACTGTTAATAAACTAGACGCTTTTAAATTTGGAATATATGAAACCGGTATTTTTGTTTAGATTGGATATGTTGGCACTGCTGATACTTACAGAACTTCCAAAGTATTACAATTTATTGTGCAAAAATTGTATTAGAAGTATAATGTTAACAAACTATCAATTTATGTTACTTATAACGAAGTAAGTAGAACAGATATTTCAATAAATGGATAATTAATGTGAATATATTTATTGAATCTTTTTCATTCTATTTTTTGTACAAGAGCCCCTAAAAAGCTTTATTTGGTCACAGAACTTATCAACATAAACGCCTCGTTTCTATCTTCTTTGCTTTCAAATTCTATTTCAACTGTATTGTCTTTGTGTTAAACTTGAAGTCCATTCATGCGTTACATGCTCACTCTTATATCTTCATAGAATGCTTTAACAACTATATCTCCCATATCTTTTATTACAACCTCCTGTTTTATGAAGCTAATTTCAACATCGTTTAACACAATTACCTTGCCCTTTTAGAACAATTCTATACGCTCCTTACCTGAATCTAGTCCAACTTTGAAAACTTATGCTTTTTCACCAGCGCATTCCATTTCGATAACGTATCCAGCTAAATGTTATTCGAATTTTACAAAAGTTTCAACACTGCCTTGATATATTTCTTGTGTAAAGTCCATTCCGTTTAGGTATATTTTGAGTAGGTTTGTAGCTCCTCCTAAATTCGGGTCTCTGAATGGTTGAAGCCCTTCGTTTGACTGGTCGAAGGAGACTATGTATCGGGGTGTGCTTTATGTGATTTTAGCTCCTTCTTCTCCTGTTTTCAGCACATTAATGAGGGCATATGCAGTTTGAATCACGTCTGCTTCGTTTTCTGCCATTTGAATTACATATTTGCGTAAGTTCGTGGTGAGTTGTACCATTCCTGTTTACTGGTTGAGTCTGATTTCGTTGAGTGGGATTGTGTTTTCGAAGCCTGTTTGTCCAATAAATTATACTGCTGCTTTTGTGACGATGAGTTTACATCTTTCTCCGTAGTTAAGGTCGTCAACCATAACGTTTTGGAATTCGAACCCGAGCTTGGTTGAGTAGCGCTTAATTTGTTCTGAATACGCCTGGTTGCATATGACCGGGTCTGAGATCTTGTACACGTCGTACGTGCGCAAGTTACCGTTTTTAAGCTCGATTTGCAGAATCAGCTCGTATGAAATGTCAGCGAAGGACGTTTCGTACTCTATCCAGTATGAATCTAGGATATGGTACGCGTTAAATTATTCTGACTGAACGCGGTAGAAGGAACCTGGCTGAGAACGGTACAGCTTAATTTAATTTTTGGATGGTATTAAAGATGTTTTACCGACGTTGGCATTACCTAATAACACTATTTTCAATTATAGTTAGGTTTTACTATTGAGATCCATTAAGATGTGGTACACTATATTTTAGTAAATTATCATTATTATTAAAGAAAATAGGGTTATTTTAGCGTGTTATTATAATTTCATTTCAAGAATAAAATTCAGGAATAATAACCTAATTTTTAGTTTATCTGTTTAAAGTGTTTGTTATAAATGATACATATCAATTTATGATAAATTGTAATAGTTATTATAATTATCAGTACTGTTCATCAGCATTTAGTCTTTAGAAAAGTCTCCAATCCTAATCATCTTCTGGAAGTTAATCAGTTTCTCTCATGCTACTTGCTGGTTATTCAAATTGTTACAATGAGTTCTTCAAACTACCAGCAATGGATTAGTAACTTCCAATTTGTTGATCTTCTTCATATATTTCAGTCTTTGTTAAATATTTCAACACATGTCTTAAGCTTACAACTGCTACAAGTTTTTTCTCATCTTTATCATCAACAAGCATCATTCTATGTAAATTTTTATCAGCGATTTGTCTTAACAATTGACCAATTGTGCAAGAAACTGGCATTGTGATACAACCCTCAACATATGCTGGTCTTTCGTCAATTATTTTGGTTACTTTTTATTCTAAATCAATAATTCCTGAATTTCCAATAGTTTAAAAATCGTATTTGCTAAATACATCATACAGTTTACCATCTTTATTAAGGACAGGTACCATAGACAAATTATTTTTGAGAAGAGTTTAGATTGTATCGTAAACGCTATAATCTACATCAACTGTGCAAAAATCCTTTATTGCAACTCCTGCGTCTATTACAGTTTTTTGGAGAATTGTTGAATTAAAACGAAACTTTGAAACTAAAAAACGACATATTTGTCTATAAGTCAAAGATAACACAATAGAACCGTCATTATCAATTACAGGTAATCTGTGAACATTTTTCTCAACCATTCTATCAATAGCGTCATATAATGTTGTATTAGTGTGTGTAAGTATCAGTTATTGCTTACGTTTAACAGTGCCTATTGAAATATGTTGTAATAAATCTTAAATACCAATTTATTTTTCAAATTGTATATTATTTCTTCTTGCAAATTCTATTGGATCATGTGTAGCTTTACTAGAAAAGAATGTGTTATACACTATTATACAAGCATTCATAATATCTGTAGCTGTGAGTACTGAAGTATACAATTAAGTATTACGGTCCCAAACATACGCTGAGGATACAGAATTATCACCCATAATTCTAAATGCTCGGTATACGGAAGTATCAGCGTCTATAGTTAAAACGCGTGCTGAGGTTGGCATTAGATGATAAGCTGTGAACTGTTTGAAAAATTCTATGACTGTTGGAAATTATTACTGTATAGGAAGTTAATCAAATTGCTTTTAATTTTGTTGTGCTGCAGCTTGTTCCTAGATTTATTGTAATGTCATATTTAAATTAGATGAAGTGTTGATTGATTCAAAATACTATAAAAATATATAATATATGTGCGCTCAAAATATTTTATTAACCACTCCATGTCCGCAAAGAAAATGAATGAATCAATAAGTAACTTAGTAGCTATGGATGAATACTAGGAGCATCGTGCTTATTAGCAAATGAATCATTCTCCCGAAAAGAAAACATTCTATAAATCTATTTATGCTGATAAGGTTAGAGCTGAAGATTAAAGCTTCAAAGATAGAACTAATGGCCATAGTACAATGGGTCTTGCTCCAGGAGCTAGTAAGCCGTCTCCACATGCATGGGTTAAGAAAAACTAATTCCATCCAGACCTTCCAGATCCATAAGAATATCATTACAGTTAGTAAATTGCTCGTAAGCCACCTATTCCCAATCAGCATACAGAAATTCCTGTCTATGGATTAAAATCGAATGTTGACTTTGTACAACAAAATATCAAGAAGGTATAGCTTATGATGCCAAAAGTCTAATAAAAGAAAGACATAGATTGGATGCAAAAGGATGATTTTGGTAAAGTTCCATAATATCTCTCAAAAGTGAAAGAAACTATCCAAATCGAATAATCCCAACTTAGAGAAATTGAGGCGCAAAAGAAACAATAAAGAGAAAAGGCCTATAAAATGGATGAAAACGAAAAAGTTGAACTGTTGGCGGGACTAAAGAAGAATTGGTAAGAACTCCATTCAGAATACGTAGGTACAACCAAAGCTGTTGTCGATACTCTTGGTTAAAAGGAACGTAAACAATGGCTTGAAAGACGTATGGCTGAAATTGAAGCAGATATTGTAATGCTTGAAAAGGGAGATATCTTCGTAAAATGATTGGATTATTTATAAATATATTTTAAATAAAATAATAATTAAAAGATAAATCATTCAATTTTCTTTATATTTATTAAGTCTTAACTAGCTTTTGCTTGAGGTTAATCTTAATTAAACAATCCACTTACCTAATCCATGTAGGATTTTGTTATCCAAATCCAATTAATTATTTTAATATACATCAAGATATATTTCATAATACCAAATACAACATTTCTTAACTAACTTATAAATAATACTAAAATTATAGAACAGCCATAAATCCAGATATACAATTAAGGAATGTAAATACTAAAAGCTTCAAGACCGGGCGTACTCCAAGTTTTCTTTAATATGGCAATTTGGGAAGATATATTTACTTGTAAGGTTCTAAATAAAAAGTAAGCCCACCAAATTATTTTATTAATAAGTTTGTGTTTTTTAGGGTATTTGTTTTATTTATCCTTTTCAGAAAAATTCAATAACACTGACGGATTAACCATCAATTAGTATACATATTCTAGAGAGTCGTTAGCTTCTTCATTCTTTGTTATAATTTTAGAAGTGTTAAGTTTTAAATAACGATTTATGCAAACAAGAACTAAAGATTATATAAGAAGGTATGACTAGATGCTATATAATATTTTAATTATCGGCCATGATTTTTACCAAGCAAGAATAATAAATTCGTATGTTGTATTGAGATAGCCAGCTAATACACAAGTAAAGAATCCTAATAATGCTAAAACAAAATTATGCGATTCTTATATCAATATTTAAAGAACTTTAGGTGGAGCTGGTAATTAATCCAAGGCAACATTAATTGATTCTATAACTTTGTGTCCTTAAGTTCCTTATTTAGATTCCTTCATAAGTTTTTGTAAGTGCTTGAATTAGTATTTAATCAAATCAAGCATCTATTGTTATTGTTATTTTCTTTTAAGTAATATGCTATTTTATGGTTTTACAGGTTTTCTCTTAGTCATAGACATTGCGAAGTCGTTTTTGTTGTCAACTCTTTCAAATACATCATCTCCAGCAAATAAATTTTTTGTTTACAAAGTTAAATCTAATGACATTCGTCTACTATCATCAAAGGACGACATTTGTTAGGTAAAGTGGTGTTATAATATAGACAAAGTTTTGTGAATTATTAAACATATTTAATCCGCTTCAATCTCTGATGAATATAACACAAGCTATATTAAATGCAAGCAGATCTCAACCTATGATGTCTTCCCCTATTTCAGAAAAAGGTAATGGCGCGTTATCACCTGGGAATCATTATAAATAAAATGCAATCAGAGCATTAAATTCCTCAATAAATTCATCATTAAATGGTACTTCTGTAACTCAGAGCACAGAATCAAAAAATCCAGCCTATAGATTCGTTAAAGTTCTTGTTCCAATAGAAGCACTTAATAAATAATTAGTAGACGTATCAGTAGAAGAATATTCAGCTAAAAGTGTTACGTTCAAACTTATGACAAACGAGGCCGAAGATATTAAAAATGCCCTTACTGATTTTTTGAAGACAAACTGCACTCCAGTTGCTTAAACAGATAGATAACTTATTTCCAATATTTTCTAATAACTAAAAGACAATTTCGGGCGTCCAACAGCTACAGTGCCTAAATATGTTAAACGCACTGAAAAATTACCGTAAAAACCAATTCCAGTTCCTGCACCAGATAATGCTTTAGCGCGAATCTATGATGAAAGTATTGATAGTTTCTTGGAGAAAAGACAGGAAAGACTCGCTGAAGAGTATACTTTTAAACCAACAGTTAATAAAAAGTATGCAAATGTAACGTCATCTATGATGGAAAAGGATCCAAGACCAGTAGAAGATCCTGACGGTGAGGAAATGAAGAAATTGTTCAAGGTTTCTAAAAAGAATGAGGAGCTAGCAGATAAATACCGCTAAAAGGTGGCGTTGAAGCTTGTTGAAGAGATTAAGCAGCGTAGAGAGGAGATAAACACTAAAAAGAAGTATTTGGATACCGAAGCGAAAAAAATTAAAGAATAGGAAAAGAAGGAAACTGAGGAGATGATTAAAAAGCATCACAAGGGCGAGGAGGAAAAACCAGCAGAGCAGAAACCCGCTGAAAGCGTGGTTGAGGAGAATCCGTTCAAATTTGAAGATATTAAGGAGGAGGAGTATTAGGATTTGGACTTTGACAAGTTGTAGTCCTTGTTGATTAAGAGGCATGCCAGAAAGCCCTTCGAGCACAAAGTTGACTAGTATTTCATTGTATAAGAAAGGGAGAAGAAGGAGCTTGAGGCGTCCAAGGAGTGTACTTTTTAGCCTGAAATAACAAAGATGGGGCGTGAGGTCGTGTTCGAGGAGAAGAACTTTGGGAAGCGTTAGTTTATTCAGCAGGCCATTACGCAGCAGAAGATAAAGAAGTCCAGGAACGACGTGAACAACAAGCGTAATGTGCACAACACGTTCAAGCCTCAGATTGATCCGAACAGCGAGAAAATCGCGCTTGCCCAGGGTAGGAGCTCTAACATCTACCAGAAGCTGCAGAACGAGGCGAAGGCGCAGCAGATCATGAAGGTGCAGATGGAGCAGGTAATCCCGGACCCTGAGTGCACGTTCAAGCCGAATATCTCTCAGGTTGGTAAGTAGGCCCAGTCCAAGCTCGTAACCGACCTCTAAAATCCAAAATCGCCCGTTCGTGAGAAGGAAATCCCAACCGGAGCATTTTTATAACAAAATTACCTCCAAACCTTCAGGGAATACGCCCCAGTAATAACTCAGAAGCATCAACAGGATGAGAAGCAAACGCTCTTCTAGAGGCTCCACAAAGAGGGCGAGGAGCACCTGAACAGGCGCAAACAGTTCGAATCCTGGGGAGAAACGATGAACATAATGCTCGCGAACACCATTCACACGAACGCGAGGTCCGGCCAAATCATCAAAAAGGAGCAAAAAGCAATTGAACTCTTCCACCTCATGAAGGCAGAAAACGACTTCGTAACTGGAACTGTAGTCGCCGAAAACTGCCAAAGATTCCACAAAAACGGAAGAGAAAAGATAAAAGAATGGGCGGAATTCATCGGAGACAAAGAAATCGCAGAATGGGACTTCGTCAGAGCGTTCGCGGAATTCGAGTGAAACAACCATAAATATTTGTATGTTAATGAAGAATGTAGCTAAGTTTGCTTTGAATTTGAGTGTAATTGCAAATTTATAGAAATATAGAGGTAAATTCTAAAATAATGACTGGTAGTATATTCATTTGATAAGTTAAGGTACCACTTCACATATGGACATCTAAAATATTAATCAACTGTTTATGGGGACTAATATTCTACCTCATCCGACAGGTTAAAATTATAGATCATTTGAGAGAAAATTATCAATTAACTAGTTATTTAATATGTAAGAAGCATAGCAAGCACGTTTATTACCACAATATTCAGTTCAGAAATTTATCTAACATTATCTAAATTGTTAAACAGACACTAAATGCTTTACTGAAAATTTATGTCTTATGCAGGATTTGTTTATATAATGTTGTTTACGATGCAATGAATTACTTTTAAGTGCTAGAAATGTAAGCGAAATACTGCTCTCAGCTATATACACCGTATATAGAGATCTATTTAATAGTAATACCCTATATTTATTATAATAAGATGAGGCTAAATTAATTAACAACGAATATGAAAAACTGTTTCATATTGTGAAATCTTATTTCTATAAAACTCGTAAAGTGTAACTTTCCGATAATATTATTCGATTGTGCTTGAATAATAGTTTGTCACCACCTGATATAGAACCTCTTGAAACTTTTTGTAGAGTTCAAAATTTAATTTTGTGTGAAGAAAGCAATAAACAAATGAATATACAAACGTTTAAATTATCATTGAACGGATTAGACCTTCACATATGGGCCTTTAACTAAATTGCAGAATCACATGGTTATAAATATTTATAATACGATAGAAAGATAGATTGTTCATAATTTGAAAATAACTAAAAATTTATGGAAAAATATCACGCTATAATATAATTTGCTGTTATCTTAATTGCTTCTTAAAAGCTAAAACAATAATATGGAGCATAATTTGACAATAATATAAATAAAGTTGTGCATTGTAATAAACAATATTTATTGAATCTTGGAGTCAAAATATAGATTTCCATAAATTAAATAATTTAATTTGCAACTGATATTAATTCATTATCAGAATCAATGCATGATTACGTTTATGCAATTGATGACATTATATTTGACCTATCATTAGATTTAAATAAATTTTTATAAATAACTAAAATAACATTGTATTAATTTAAAGCAATCAAACATTTATTCAACTAAACCTCTGATGATGATATTTATAAATCTCGAAACAATTATAAAAAATTTTGCTAAAATAACAGAACGTTAAATGAAGCTGTATAAAAGCTTAATAGTTTGGTTCCTTTAATGCAAATTAATGATTAGTACGATTTAGAATTTATAATTGGAGTGCCCACATATTGTTACAATACAATTGCTGTTAATTAGTACATTTCATGTTATTCCAAAACTAAAGTTACACTATAATCTATGCTAAGACTATGTAATTACTTTTTTACAAACATAGAATTAGCGAAATAACACTTTGAATTATTACCACTTGAATTCTAATATCTTGAAAACGATTGTGAATTCAATGAAATACCTGCTAATACTCATAAAATGTTTTATATACCGTGTTTTTCCACTAATTTAATAAACTAGTATACAAGAATATCCTTTGGCTAATCTTATGTCACATATTTGTATCTTCCTTTTAATGATTACGTTTAACAATATTATTAGAATAAAAAATAGCAATAGTGGATACGTAGTAATGTACATCTATTAATGAATTTTCTAGATTCAATTGTTAAAAATACAGATAACATCAAAACAATGTTTAATAATAAAATATAATTTGATTTTTTATAAAATCTCTTACAAAGTGTAAATACAGAACACAAAGATATTTTTACAACTATAATTAAAGCAATAATACGCAAATAAATACAATTATAAAATGCAAAAAATATTTTAATTAATTTTTGGTTTGGAAATTTAATTTTAGCTCTAAATGCTTCAAATTACAGTTATTTTGTGGAACTTATTGGAAAGTGGTTTTCTGTAATGGTGTGATAATTGATATTATTATTTTTAGGTATTATGTTTCTTGTTATTATTTTTAATCATACTATTAGTTAGGATCACTCATTGAAGTTGACTCATTTACCAACTACTTGGCCGTCTTTGAGTTCAACTGATTCTCCTTTTTGTACGGTGAAGTTTCCTACGATTTTCACGTTTTTCCCGCATTTAACTTGTCCGTCTATTTCAACTTTGTGTGCTTCTTTGAGGCTGGGTATGTTTTGGAACATGTTCAGAAACTCGTTTACGAGTGCGGTGGAGGTGACAACTGGTAGTTTTTCAACCACTTATTACAGCAAGAACTCCTTGGTGACTTCGAAGCAGTCTGACATGAGCAGCAGCAGATCCCCGCTCTTTTTAACAGGCTGGAACCTCTTCCTGGGTACCACCACTCCAACTGAGTTGAAGTTTGCGATTGCGGCTCCGGCTGCTACTTCTAATTATATAACTTTCTTCCCCTCGACCGTTTTCGGGTTCACGATCAGGTCAAGAACTAAATTCTGGTGCTTCATGAGGGCCTTCAGATTCACCCAGAGGTTGTTCACGTTGAAGTACTTGAAGGTGTTCGTGTCGCAGAAGTCGTTCATGTGCTCGGCTGGAACCTAAGCTGACTCCAAGAGGTGGATTGAGCCGTCGTACTGCATCAAAACGCCTCCTTTAACGTCCATTTCCGTCTTCAAGGTTTGCTCGGAGACGAATTCCTTGTCGGAGGACACACAGAACTGGGCTATGCGCGGGTCGAGGACCGCACCGAGGTTGTCCGCGTTGGAGATGAATAACCACTCAACACCCTGAGCCAAGAGCTTCTCCACTATTCCAGAACGCTTCAAACACTCGTACACATACCCGTGACCAGGCGGATAAAACTGATTCTGAGAAGAGACCTCGGCCGGAAGCTTGGATTCGGCATCCATTCGCGGCAACTCAAACTGATTGAAGTTGTACACGGTCACGGCCGGCTTCACCTTCTCCAAATGAGCAAGAGTATCCTTGTCAGTGTTAAACGAATTCATCAAGACCAATGGGACATTGGAGCCATATGTGGTATTCAAATACTCCAACTGCTTCAAACTGAAATCCAAGAAGGACTTGTTATCACGCACATTAAGCAAAGATTTCGGGCCCAAACAACCCATGGATGTACCCAAACCACCATTTAATTTCAAACACGCTACCTTCTTCAATAAATCCTTCGTTTGAGCTGGAGATGGCTCTGGAAGATTTTCATAATTCATGAAGGCTTCGTCTTTTAGAGCAATAACACGTTCCCAGGCTATCTTTTAATTTAATCTCAGATACTCCTCATACTGCTTATACAAAGACTTGCAGTTTTCAACCTGAATTTCGTCTAAGGTGAAACGCTTGAGAGCGTCGGACACTTTTTACTCATATGATTGCATGATTAGAAGCGGATATTATAAACACAATCTTAACACAAATAATATATTATCCTAAAAATATACTACAAATTATTTTTAAAATGAGATTATACAAAGGTCAATTCGTGCTTTGATTCGGCTACATGATTTGGATACACAGATGAAAAGTGAGATTATGATATTTTCGTTCTATATAGGTATTCATGATCATAATATATACTATATTGTAATCACAAATGAAATTATTGCGCCCGAACCCGTCAGGTCCGTTCCTCCACCCCATATGAATAGAGAGTTCCAGTTTAACTCAGAAATGAGATAGAGACACGCAAATTTATATGGTCGTTAGTCTAATTGATTAAAAACTATCTATAGCCCATGAATGCAATACCACAAGTTTGAAATAATTGATAGTTGAATAACTACGTTAAAAGACTTACTGAAATGATGGCACTATACCATGAATAATATTCTTGAATATCTATATAAACATATATATTGCGAGAAATGATTAAGTCTCCTTAAAGATAAATTAAATATAAAATATCATTTTTACGTTAAAAGAAAGTGGTGTGAATAATACTTGAAATATAGAACACTTACTATTAAATATAAACAAACAGCTCAAAATCTATGTGGTCAAATTTGTAACATTTTCTTAATATTTGACTGAGATTTATAAAATGTTAATAAAAACGAGAATTATTGATAAAATAGTAATAAATATTCACTCCAATATGATTATTACTTCAGCTATAATTTAACATCTATAACATATAATAAAAGGTTAATACATTAATTTAAATTTAAAATATGTGAAATTACTAAAATATTTAATTTATATCATTATATGTAATATTTGTATATTTTATAATAAGTGCTAACAATATGAATAAATGTGACGTAATATTACGTTCAGTTTAATTATTACAAACAATATATATTTATTATTTTACTAAATTAAATATAAGTTAAAATATTGTGATATACATAATTTCTATTTTGAAGTGGATGTAAAGTATAAATAGTGTTAATAGCATAGTAATATACTGGAATTATTTTATTTTATATTTTTAAAATTATAATTCCAAAAAATAAAAGCTTATTCACACTGTTTTCAGTAATAAATGTCAAAGATACAAAAAATGCCTCTTAACTTAAGTAAAAACTTTTGAAATTTAGTTAGAGACCCTCAGTGGTCCCTTGTTCTGTCACAACAGTACTTGCTCCTATATGTGGGTTAAATGGCAGCAACTTCTGTAGTTGAAAGTGCAAAATGGCTACAGAATCACTAAATCTAGGAACGAATTCAAAGGTCATATCACAAAGCAGAAGATATAATATTAAACTGTATAATCTAGCTTATATACTTTACATTTTTATTATTTTAGTTTCAAATATTTTTAATAATATTGTTAGGATTAAGAGCATCACTAAACTAGTGATTCAGCACTAATATAAAGGAATTTAGATACCATTTCTTCATTCAATATTCTAATCTAATGTAATGTTGCTTCAATTTTATATTTTACTACCATGATATATTCTAATTAAGAATCATAATACTTATTTAGTTACTTGTAATTGTTACTAACAAGCATATTTAAGCCATTTTAAAACAGGTATTTGGATGCATGTTTATGGCTCATACTGTTTGAATTTATATAATTAATATAATATGTTTCTAATTACTAAGAATCGTGGCCAAATACTAAATTATATATTCTGTTATTAAGTTACATTCCTAAAGGACCAAAAGTTAATACGTTTCTAACCTGATCTTCAAAATTTTAATCGTGTTTGTTAATTTAAACTATTTCTGCAGTCAGCATATTCAATACACAGTAAAAATCTTGTGCTTCATTATAATGAGATTTCATTATTACAACACCATTCAACGCCATTACTATTTTAATATTGTACATTTCTTTAATGCGGATTAGTTTCAAGTTATTTTTAACCATATATACGTCGTGCATAGTAATTGCATAAACTTTATCGCAAAATTGGTAATAAAACGTATTTTTGTGTTTTCTACTTATGCATTTCAATTTATTGTTAGCTTTAATTTGATAGAGTCTGGTTGAGTTATTGTGTACGTACAATTTTTTATTAATTGTAAACATATTTCCTCCTTAGTGACTTAATTTCTGAAATAGTCCATAATATTATCCGTAATTTGGTAGTTGGTTGACTATTTCGATATTTAAGTCATTTGTAACTACAAATATCATGTCTAGAACTGTGAAGTACGTTTTTCCGTGGCAATAGTGCATATTAGTGAATTATTCTTCAGGTATTTAGTAGTACGTCTCGCTGATTTCGCTTTTGAATACATTTTTTTGGTGAACCGAAAGTGCGAACGGTTATTCCTCACCTGGATTGAATGAATATTTTGTTTTAAGTTTGCTAATGATTTATTATTTGTTATCAATTAGTTCAATTTGACCATTCACGATTGAGAAGTACATATTAATTCCTTAAATCAGTTTGAATACGAACATTCGTTTATTTTCACCCACGTTTTCTTTAAAGTTAAAATAATTCAGCCGGTTCTTTTGGTGCTTTTTCAACTGTATTTCGTTTTAAATAGTTTAAATCGGAACAATTACTAATAGAATCAGCCCTAGAAATAACCCTACTAATAAAATTAAAGGAGAAAGTACAATGCAGCATAAAACGAAGGCGGTCTTTTTCAATTTTCTTTATGTTTGATTACGCATTTTGAAGTGGTGTTTATACTTTAAAAATTGAATATAAATCGATCTAGCTGTAAAATAGTGAACAATATAATTGATTTAATAAGAAGAACGGTGTACGAGAACCACACACTATGCTCAAGGAAGTGATAAATGTGACAACTGTGTCGGGTTTTCCCTTTCTGACTTTTTCTGAATCGTCACTTGTACGTCTGGTTACGTCGTTTACCTTACTGTTAGCTAAGTACTCATTAATTGCTGCATGTGGATTTTAATTCAGAATACGATTGCTAATGCAGCAGAGATTAAAGAAAATATAAACTAATCCATGATTTTGGTTGTTAAATAGTTTAATCTTCCTGATAACATTCGATTATAAACGACGAGACACTAATAAATGCGGTGATAGAATGTTTGTTTAATGTTATGAAATCATTTTCAGTTGTTTTTATTTTTCTTAAATTATTAAACAATTTTTTTGATATTCCACTTCAATGACGCACAGAGACTACTCACCTACACTTAAAACAAGGAATGAAATAGCATTCTAAGTATAAAGAGAAAAAGAATTTATAATAAAGTTAAAATCTCCTGAAAGATTTTACTAATAAAATTAAACAAACAACATACCTAAATAAATAATTATAAATCCTCAGCCTGATCGTAACATTGCATCAAAATAAACAATGATCAGACAATTAAAATCTAACTTGAACCAATTATCTGAGTAGTAAAGATAACAAAAGCAAACAGATTTTTATAGATAATTAGAAATTAGTTAGGAGGCCCTAAAAATTAAAAGTGAATAATAAAAATTGTTTTCATTAAAAATGCGCGAGAATAAAAACCTTTTAAGAACTGAAAAAATACTTGCTGAACAATAAAAAGCGTAACAAGAAAAATATAATAGATTAAAATAACGCGAAGAATAAGTTAAAGCAGAGAAGGATCTCAAAATCCAGCAGATATAAATATAATCAATGCAAAAAGAACTTTAGAAACTAAAATGTTCCAGAAAATAAATAATGTGAGAATTTAATTTAAATATTTCCATTCTTTCGCCATTATCGCCAATTTCATATATTTAACATTATTATTAAAATAATAGAATGCCACTTCAATATGTCAGCTTTAATAATATAGAATGTATTTGAACTTAATACATCTTTAGATACTTTTGAACGTATTAATTAAAATATAAATGAAAAAAGAGGGTATGTCAAGAATTTCGTTCAATCATTTTATACCTATGCAGTATTAACTGCTCCGAATAAGTTAACTATATTTAATCAACAGTTTAAAACTGTGGCGCTAGAAATCTAGTAAGTAATATCGATCACTGTTTATAATGGTATATATTTTGTTGTTAAAAACACAAATAATTCACAGTAAATTAGTACAATCGAAGACTGTGCTGAAAATTTAAAAGAATTTGTTCACCTAACCTATCCAAATGGCTATATTTACAAAATATAATTTATGGATAATTTAGTTTCCATTAGTACCTAACATTAACAAAATGTATTTGAATATATAAGTAGTAAAATGAATAGAATACTATAATGTTCTAATGATATTACTATCATTCTTTCTGGAGGGGCAATAATACATTAAACGAATAACATAAGTATTATTAATTTATATATAAAATAAAAATCGAAGTATATCAATTATTAGGTGGATATTCAAGTTTAAAATATATAATTCATTGTATATGTTAAGAGTCATTTAATAGTAAGATAGTTTGGAAATAATATTAAAATTATCGATATAACAAACATTACGTGTAATACAATTACTTGTTAAGACTAACTAACTAGGATGATTTACAAAAATATATAATTATAGGTAAAAACTACTTGTGCCTTTGATGTTATTTATGTTAAATTGTAAAACTTTCTATTTTCTTACAATCTTACTAATTTTAAATTACATAACAGGATAGATGTTGGTTTTTAACCATTTTTCGCATTATTACAAAGTTAATAATATATTCGTATTATAGTTTAATAAGAAATTGATAAATAGTAATGTATAGTATTTTATGATTAATGGTTATAACGTTTTAAAACTACTATGAATCACGACAAGTATTATACGACTTTAACTGTAGCTACCGATGATAACATAGTGGTTGGAAGGTATGATGGAACACTAAAAATATATAAAGTTGTAGGAATTGAAAAGAAGTCATTGGAATGAAATATGGTAAGCACTATATTATTTAATTACTTATATATTTTCCATTCCATATTAATGTAAAACATTATAGCTCCAGATTTAAACACAGTTAAAGGCGTTAATCGTTAATCGTTTAGGTCTATACCATTAGTGCAGCAAATCGCACAACCTAAATAGTAAGCACCTTAAAAATAGTAAAAGTAACCTGAATAACAAGGTGATCAAGTTTCATTTATAAAAGATGCGTAGCCAGTAAAGTTGAGTAATCTAGGTGGTATAACATATCTTACTCCACAAATAACAAATTTGATAGAGAATGCTATTTTGCGTCCTGATTGTTTTAGACGATATGGAGCTGAACCTCCAACTGGCGTACTTCTTACAGGTCCAACGGGAGTTGGTAAAACTGTACTTGCGCATGCTATTTACAATCATATAAACGATGAATTTGTTAATCTTAATGGGTCAATCACATCTACTTCATCAACGTAACCGGGTTAGAACCAATGTGTGACTTTCTTATAAACTAACGCAACCGATCTTATTAGTTCGAAAACAGGTGAATCTGAATAGCTCATTAAAACTCTCTTTGAGCAAGCAATATAAAATCAACCATCAGTGATATTTATCGACTAGCTAGATATTCTGGCAATTAAAAGCGAGAATGCTACAAGAGAATTTGAAAAGAGATTAGTTGCTTAACTTAATAACCAATTGGACACCGTTTAAGGGCACCGAGTGATTGTACTTGGTGCTACGAGTAAACTAACCTAGCTTGATACAAGTTTGAGAAGGCCAGGTAGATTCGATGTTGAGATAGAGATTTTAGTTCCGAACAGAGTGTAAAGGTGCGAAATCCTTTCAAAATTCTTAACATCACTTCCCCAATCTGAAATAAGTGAGATTGCTGCGTTAACTCCCGGTTACGTGCCAGCTGACATATATCAGTTACTGCGGGAAGCGTCAATTGATGCGAACATCAAGCAGCAGCCCCAGCTAACCATTGACAACTTTAAAGTGGCTGTGAAGAAGGTATAACCGACTGCGAAGCGAGAGGGGTTTGCGACAATTCCCGAGTTTTCTCTGAATCAAATCGGTGGTTTGGAGGAAGTGAAGAGGATGCTGCAGATGCACATTCTCAAGCCGATCAAGAATCCAGTTCAGTACCAGAAACTGGGCCTGAAAACGCACACTGGTGTGATCCTCTACGGCGCACCGGGTAACGGTAAGTCCCTCCTCGGCCGAGCTATCGCAAGCCAGGCCGAGGCCAACTTCATCTCAGTCAAGGGGCCCGAGCTCCTCAATTAATACGTTGGTGAGTCGGAAAGAGCCGTTCGCGTCCTTTTCGAGAGAGCACGAGCTGCCAGACCAGTGGTACTGTTCTTAGATGAGTGCGAGTGCCTGTGCAGACAAAGAGGTTCTGGAGGCGGTAATTCTGAAGTGACTGACAGAATTGTGAACTAATTCCTAACGGAACTTGACGGTGTGGGCAGTGACAGGGACGGCGTTTTCATCATAGCGGCCACGAACAGAATTGATTTACTCGATAAAGCAATTATGAGACCGGGAAGATTGGAAAAAGCAATTTACGTTCCCCTACCAGATTAACAGCAAATGGCCGATATTCTATTAAAGTAGACCATGAACTGCGCGATGGACCAGAACGTAACACTCGAATTCTTCCAAGAAATCTGCTCGAAATTAATCGGATACTCAGGCGCGGATTTACAAGCAATCACCAGAGAAGCAGGTCTATGCTGCGTTGAAAGAGATGGCGACCAAATATCGCAAGCTGACTTCCAAACAGCAGTAACTAGAGTCAGGCGCAGCGTCTCAGAAAAAGATCTAGAATATTACAAAACAGCACAAATGAAATGGGAATGAAAGTTTAACTTTACTTACTAAAATCACTCACGTCAAATAATATTTTCCTTAACTTTGAATCGAACACTCGTATCGAGAGTCTTTGTCCCCTTTTCATTCTAATAACTGTAGAATTTATCTATTTCATAATATTTATCGGCACCCTCTGTTATATTTTTTGCCAAACCGTATTCCAGTTTGTGAGGGAACGTGAAACCAGGTTAAATATTCGCTCTCTTTTTAGGTTCGTACTCGCCAGGACCTACTGGACAGCAATTTTTAGACGCCTCGAACATTAACTGCCTTTTAATCTTTGGCAGCACCGCATATGTTACTTCTGGGTCAACTACTTTGTATGATTTGTCGTATGCATTTGGAGATGGATTTTCATTTGTTATTTTGATTTCTTATCTTAAATGGAATGATATTTTGGGGGAATTGTTTCTTGCAACACTTCGAACTCCGCTGCAATTATATCTTGCTGGACCTAAATTTGTATCAATTTCTTTTATGGTTTCATACTTAGTTGTAGGTTTTGTTGGAGATCTGGACCGTTTCAGTATATTTTTGCACTAATTTAACGACATAGCGCACTCTGGAGAGTTATTCTCTAACAATTAGTCAAATGTAATTTTCTGCGGCATTAAAGTGGAAATACAATAACTGTTTAAAAACAAATTTGTAATATTACAACAATGTTATATTAAATCACTTCAAGAATTCAAAAATGTTAATAGATTAAATATTGTAATAAATTCTCAAACATTTAAATGACGTGATTCGTTTGGATCCATTAACGTAATACAACATGATGCGCATATAGATTTTTGGCATTTAGGCATAAATAAAGGAGCGAAGCCAAGATGCAGATATATTAGTAGTTTTGGAGCAATTTGCAACTTTAAACATAGAGTTCATTTTGAAATTGCAGAAATCGGAGGGTTTTCGCATTCAGGACGATAAGATAATCGCGTTGCTGCGTTAGATTTTGCAGCATGCAAAACCTAATCTTCAGTTATCCTACAATCCTCCAGAGGTTAAGAAGGAGGACACATCCGTTAAGTAGCTAGTGTAGCAGCAATTGATTCCAATTTAGAAGCAACTTGATGAGGTGAATGTATTTTAGTAGGCGCAGAAGGAAACTATGTTCGACGTGGCCAAATTGCTCGCGGACCTTAATTAGAAGTACTAAACCCTCTTACAATCTGCCACCCCTTAAAAGTAAGACTTATCTATGTACAATGAGCTCAAGGCTGAGATCCAAACCTTAAAAAACGAGAATGAAAGCCTCAGAAACGAGGTGGAAAACCTTAAAAACACGAATTCAATATACCCGAACACGCCAGTTAAAATTGGAACAGTTGCTAAAACGGAGCCGATCAGGAACACGTTCCTTACTTAGTCGGAGGTGACGAACCTTAACCAGCGAATTAACAGCGGAAAATAAACGTTCGGGCACAAAACAAACGACATTAGACCTTAAGGGGCCCTCTCACACGAAATTCAAGAAAGGAAAGAACAATTCATGCTCAAATTCAAACAAGAAACAAAAGTATCCACACCCGTTTCCAAACGAACCAAAATCAGCAACGAACAGCACTTTGGACCCAGACTCGGAGAATGAAACTTGATATTTTAAAAGAGTTAAAAATAATATAATATTTATTAAATTTTTAATACCATAAGTGTATTAAAGTTTGATTAATAACTTAAATGTATATATTGCGTTGTAGTGTGTGTTCAAATTGTATAACACAAACATTACTAAAATACACAATATTTTTGATATTTTTGTAACACAACATTCATAACTAATATTAGTGACGTATACACTAATATTATTATTTAACGTACAAAAATAGAATTAATTAAATAATATTTACCAAATTATTATAATTTATTTATCTGTTTGATTATGTTTGTTTAAATATTAGACTACAATACTAACATATGTTAATGATAACGTTTTTTTGCGAATTTCCAATCCACCTCAGATGAACGATTCAGAAGTGCTGTGCATGATCAGAAATATCTTAGAGGCGTCCCAGCCGGTAACCGCAGAGACCAGCGAGTGCTCCCGGTCGTAGGAATGCGACCGCACGCAGATGACACCGAAAACCTTCTTTTTGAGACTGATGAAAGCCCAGAAGCCAGACTTCGGGTGCTTCTCGGACCATGCTCAAAACGACACCGTATTCAACAATATACTCGCGTTGACAAAGGCCAAGCTGCGAAAGAATGTCAGAGACGAGTTTAGCCGTGTATTGATGCTGGTCCAGAAAAGCAAGGAAGACGGCAACTGCCACATCGCAGTCTTGCTGAAGCGCACAGCAAGTGAGTGTGCACAGCGCCACATCGACGAATTCGGCTTTTCCAGCTAAATGGATAAGATAGAATGTGATTTAGTATGATTTGAAATCTGCTGTGTATAAAATTGATAGATTTCCAAGTGACGTATATTCAGCTTTGTGTTTTTAAATAATATAAAAATTCCATATTGAATGTAATATAACACAGATCAGTTTTTATAAGATAAACATGATATGAATCAATTTAATCTTAATATTGATGTCAATGCCATAGTTTAGTGAGTCTATTTAATTATGTGGAATGCATCAATATAGTTCATTCTGAACTGTAAAGTGAACCAGAATTAGAAAAATAGAATTGTGATTGCTTATATTTTACAAAGTATTTATTTATTGCGTACTCAGAAGTGCTGGATTGAGCCGTAACAGTACTGATATTACTATTTTCTAAAATATTTCACAATACAAGAAATACACATTCTATTGTACGAATAATCATTTTGTCAGTGTTCCATAATTTTGTTAATACGTCATTGAGTAACTTATTTTTATATGAAATAGAATAGTTGTAAAATTGAATTTTTAAAAACATATACAAATGTGTTGTTCATCACTTGAATAAACCAAATTTCTTCTTTGGTTCTTCTTTAACAATAACTTCTTTTTGTCTACCTGCACAATCAAATAAAATGTCATCAAATTCAAGTTCATCAGGTAAAACATCGAAAAACGCTGGTCCTGGCATTATTGGAGCAATTACACCTTGTTCGCCTTTGTCTTCTACTTTAATATTTTAACGTCTTTATAAAACATCTAAACTAGCTTCTATTACATCTTTGAGTGTAATTTTAGTAAAGAATTCGCCGCATGGTTTTTATAACACATATAGCAAGTGAGTAAGAACTTGTTACTGCTGAGCTGCAAACAGTTAAAGTTATTTAAGTGCATCAACCTTTGTTGTGAATTCTTGAACTGGAGGCTTCCCAGTCTTTGGCTATTACCCTTATGGTTAAACCGGAACTTGATAAAATACATCTATTTAATAGTTAACTTCTTTTTCTCCATCTAATATCTTGAACGTTTCTGGTTTTTTCTTCATTTATTCAAGAAGTTGAACATAGTAAATAACAATGTATTGTCTTACTGTTTCACTTACATTCTAACTTGCTAACTAACTTACAACACGTTAATTAACAGCATCTTGTTTCAGCTCTTTGCACAATAAATATTCGATTGCTTGTTATACATTGTAATTTTTCTTAGAATACTTACCATTGACTAAACCAAACATATAGTTTTATACATTAATCTTGTAGTATTTAGTTAAGTTTACATTGAGTTCTGATTTGATAATAGAATTGAAATGCTGTAATCTGGAGTGATCTATTGGTTTAGGTTTATCTAAATAGCTTTACGTTAAATTCAAGAGCTTTTTAAGAAGTTCAATACGTTATGATATATTCTTAAATTCTTTTGTGCAGTAGTCGGATTTGTTTTGCTTTGGTCTTGAAAAAACACCAGGAACAAATACAGTTTCGATTTCATCATATTCCACCTTCATTTATTTTTCTATTTTAGAATAATCAGAAGTTAAATCTTAACTCAGTATGGGATTATCTGAAAATACTTTGAGTTTTCTACTTATTGCGCCTCTAGGTATAACTAACTCAACAATTTTTTATGTTTCAGTCTAGAATATTTTAACAACTTCTTATTTTACTTCAATGTCATCTTTGTTCTTTTAAAGATTAATGTACTTATCTCTTATGTTTTAGCGTTCTTATTCGCAATCAAGATCAATTTACTTCAAAATTTCAGCGTCATCTCCAGCGTATGCTTTTGCCATGAAGACACAGTGGTTTAATCTTTCTTAACAATCGTTTAGCAAAGCTTCAATGGCTTCTTATTCAACTTGAGCGCTTTTGAGTAAAACTAAAGCTTCACAGGCCGCCGAAAAAGAATTTGCGGCTTCAAAATATTGGTCTTACTCTTATTAAACATTCGCATTTATGAAACTATGATAGTAGTCTGTTTAAATTTAAAGAGATTCAGAACCAAATTATTTAGTAGTTAATTAAAGAGTGGCTGCTCTTTCAAGAGCTCTTTTTAAATCTAAAAATTATCTTCTTCTAAGTTTCTAGAAGTTGAGATTCATGAGCTTTGGATCATTAGATTGAAGGAATTTTTGTAATTGTCCTGCATTGCTAAAAGCACGTTCTGCTTCAAGAATAATTAATTAAGAAGAGAGGTTTGAGGAGGCTTGATGAGAAAAATAATGATCAGTATAGATATAATTTACTGTGTGAATTTTTTATAATTATAATGTGATGTAATAATTATTTAATTGTTATAACTTTGAAGTGTCTTACTAATATCAATTAGATTCAATATTAAGTGTAATAATTATTTTCACTTCATCCTTTAAATGCATTTAAATTTGGATTTAACTTCCTATATTCACAATTTAAGAGGTGCTAATGGATTTTATTCATCTGAATTTTAACGTTATGCCCACTATATCGCCTCATTAATGCCTCATTTGAGGAAAATATCAGCGCCTGCTTTAAGACTCTAAGCTGCCAAACACCCGTTTGTTTTTTAAGCTGATTTCTTGAAGAGAGATGATTATGGTCTTACCATAATTTAAAATGAGCTTGCTTAATTAATTATTCTTGAAGCAGAACGTGCTTTTAGCAATGCAGGACAATTACAAAAATTCCTTCAATCTAATGATCCAAAGCTCATGAATCTCAACTTCTAGAAACTTAGAAGAAGATAATTTTTAGATTTAAAAAGAGCTCTTGAAAGAGCAGCCACTCTTTAATTAACTACTAAATAATTTGGTTCTGAATCTCTTTAAATTTAAACAGACTACTATCATAGTTTCATAAATGCGAATGTTTAATAAGAGTAAGACCAATATTTTGAAGCCGCAAATTCTTTTTCGGCGGCCTGTGAAGCTTTAGTTTTACTCAAAAGCGCTCAAGTTGAATAAGAAGCCATTGAAGCTTTGCTAAACGATTGTTAAGAAAGATTAAACCACTGTGTCTTCATGGCAAAAGCATACGCTGGAGATGACGCTGAAATTTTGAAGTAAATTGATCTTGATTGCGAATAAGAACGCTAAAACATAAGAGATAAGTACATTAATCTTTAAAAGAACAAAGATGACATTGAAGTAAAATAAGAAGTTGTTAAAATATTCTAGACTGAAACATAAAAAATTGTTGAATTAGTTATACCTAGAGGCGCAATAAGTAGAAAACTCAAAGTATTTTCAGATAATCCCATACTGAGTTAAGATTTAACTTCTGATTATTCTAAAATAGAAAAATAAATGAAGGTAGAATATGATGAAATCGAGACTGTATTTGTTCCCGGTGTTTTTTCAAGACCAAAGCAAAACAAATCCGATTACTGCACAAAAGAATTTAAGAATATATCATAACGTATTGAACTTCTTAAAAAGCTTTTGAATTTAACGTAAAGTTATTTAGATAAACCTAAACCAATAGATCACTCCAGACTACAGCATTTCAATTCTATTATCAAATCAGAACTCAATGTAAACTTAACAAAGTACTACAAGATTAATGTATAAAACTATATGTTTGGTTTAGTCAATGGTAAGTATTCTAAGAAAAATTACAATGTATAACAAGCAATCGAATATTTATTGTGCAAAGAGCTGAAACAAGATGCTGTTAATTAACGTGTTGTAAGTTAGTTAGCAAGTTAGAATGTAAGCGAAACAGTAAGACAATACATTGTTATTTACTATGTTCAACTTCTTGAATAAATGAAGAAAAAACCAGAAACGTTCAAGATATTAGATGGAGAAAAAGAAGTTAACTATTAAATAGATGTATTTTATCAAGTTCCGGTTTAACCATAAGGGTAATAACCAAAGACTGGGAAGCCTCCAGTTCAAGAATTCACAACAAAGGTTGATGCACTTAAATAACTTTAACTGTTTGCAGCTCAGCAGTAACAAGTTCTTACTCACTTGCTATATGTGTTATAAAAACCATGCGGCGAATTCTTTACTAAAATTACACTCAAAGATGTAATAGAAGCTAGTTTAGATGTTTTATAAAGACGTTAAAATATTAAAGTAGAAGACAAAGGCGAACAAGGTGTAATTGCTCCAATAATGCCAGGACCAGCGTTTTTCGATGTTTTACCTGATGAACTTGAATTTGATGACATTTTATTTGATTGTGCAGGTAGACAAAAAGAAGTTATTGTTAAAGAAGAACCAAAGAAGAAATTTGGTTTATTCAAGTGATGAACAACACATTTGTATATGTTTTTAAAAATTCAATTTTACAACTATTCTATTTCATATAAAAATAAGTTACTCAATGACGTATTAACAAAATTATGGAACACTGACAAAATGAACATTCGTACAATAGAATGTGTATTACTTGTATTATGAAATATTTTAGAAAATAGTAATATCAGTACTATTACGGCTCAATCCAGTACTTCTGAGTACGCAATAAATAAATACTTTGTAAAATACAACTTATATTTAATATTATATAAGCAATCACAATTCTGTTTTTCTAATCCTGGTTCACTTTACAGTTTAGAATGAACTATATTGATGCATTCCACATAATTAAATAGATTCACTAAACTATGGCATTGACATCAATATTAAGATTAAATTGATTCATACCATGTTTATCTTATAAAAACTGATCTGTGTTATATTACATTCAATATGGAATTTTTTACATTATTTAATTACACAAAGTTGAATATACGTCACTTGGAAATCTGTCAAAATTATACACAGCAGATTTCAAATCAAACTAAATCACATTCTATCTTATCCATTTTGCTGGAAAAGCTGAATTCGTCGATGTGGCGCTGTGCACACTCACTCGCGGAGCGCTTCAGCAAGACTGCGATGTGGCAGTTACCGTCTTCCTTGCTTTTCTGGACCAGCATCAATACACGGCTAAACTCGTCTCTGACATTCTTTCGCAGCTTGGCCTTTGTCAACGCGAGTATATTGTTGAATACGGTGTCGTTTTGAGCATGGTCCGAGAAGCACCCGAAGTCTGGCTTCTGGGCTTTCATCAGTCTCAAAAAGAAGGTTTTCGGTGTCATCTACGCGCAGTCGCATTCCTACGACCGGGAGCACTCGCTGGTCTCTGCGGTTACCGGCTGGGACGCCTCTAAGATATTTCTGATCATGCACAGCACTTCTGAATCGTTCATCTGAGGTGGATTGGAAATCTGCCGCGAATATGGTTATGCACTCGAAGAAGAGCAACTTCATATTTATAATTATGTTTAGTGTGCTTCTGTAGTGTGAAAATTGAATCAATTTGTAAATTAGTAATTTATGTTAGTAAATTACACGTGTTCAAGAAAACTTCATATCTTAAAGATATCACTTCAATGTAACGACGGACTCAGATAGAACTGAAATAATCTCGATCACTCTAATGGAGCCGGTGAATGTTCGATATATTTATATAGTTGCACCCCTAATTGTACGTGCATTTGTCTAAAACATGCTGTAGTTACTAAAACGAAATCGAATGAAAACACTTTTGTTTATTGTATATTTATTTGCGCGTTATCCCGTTGATACACAACTACGTTTAGATATTAAAAACTTCATTTACACAAAAACAAACTATAGTTTGGAAATATACAAATAATACCTATTTGTTAAACAATAACAGTTTAAACTCTTGTAAAAATACTTATTAAATTATTAGCCGATAGAATGCTGATTAATTTACAATTTATTTAAGACGGTAATTTTTTACATTATTTAAAAACACAAAGCTGAATATACGTCACTTGGAAATCTATCAATTTTATACACAGCAGATTTCAAATCATACTAAATCACATTCTATCTTATCCATTTAGCTGGAAAAGCCGAATTCGTCGATGTGGCGCTGTGCACACTCACTTGCTGTGCGCTTCAGCAAGACTGCGATGTGGCAGTTGCCGTCTTCCTTGCTTTTCTGGACCAGCATCAATACACGGCTAAACTCGTCTCTGACATTCTTTCGCAGCTTGGCCTTTGTCAGCGCGAGTATATTGTTGAATACGGTGTCGTTTTGAGCATGGTCCGTGAAGCACCCAAAGTCTGGCTTCTGGGCTTTCATCAGTCTCAAAAAGAAGGTTTTCGGGGTCATCTACGTGCGGTCGCATTCCTACGACCGGGAGCACTCGCTGGTCTCTGCGGTTACCGGCTGGGACGCCTCTAAGATATTTCTGATCATGCATAGCACTTCTGAATCGTTCATCTGAGGTGGATTGGAAATCTGCCGCGAATATGGTTATGCACTCGAAGAAGAGCAACATCATATTTATAATTATGTTTAGTGTGCTTCTGTAGTGTGAAAATTGAATCAATTTGTAAATTAGTAATTTATGTTAGTAAATTACACGTGTTCAAGAAAACTTCATATCTTAGAGATATCACTTCAATGTAACGACGGACTCAGATAGAACTGAAATAATCTCGATCACTCTAATGGAGCCGGTGAATGTTCGATATATTTATATAGTTGCACCCCTAATTGTACGTGCATTTGTCTAAAACATGCTGTAGTTACTAAAACGAAATCGAATGAAAACACTTTTGTTTATTGTATATTTATTTGCGCGTTATCCCGTTGATACACAACTACGTTTAGATATTAAAAACTTCATTTACACAAAAACAAACTATAGTTTGGAAATATACAAATAATACCTATTTGTTAAACAATAACAGTTTAAACTCTTGTAAAAATACTTATTAAATTATTAGCCGATAGAATGCTGATTAATTTACAATTTATTTAAGACGGTAATTTTTTACATTATTTAAAAACACAAAGCTGAATATACGTCACTTGGAAATCTATCAATTTTATACACAGCAGATTTCAAATCATACTAAATCACATTCTATCTTATCCATTTAGCTGGAAAAGCCGAATTCGTCGATGTGGCGCTGTGCACACTCACTTGCTGTGCGCTTCAGCAAGACTGCGATGTGGCAGTTGCCGTCTTCCTTGCTTTTCTGGACCAGCATCAATACACGGCTAAACTTGTCTCTGACATTCTTTCGCAGCTTGGCCTTTGTCAACGCGAGTATATTGTTGAATACGGTGTCGTTTTGGGCATGGTTCGAGAAGCACCCGAAGTCTGGCTTCTGGGCTTTCATCAGTCTCAAAAAGAAGGTTTTCGGTGTCATCTACGCGCAGTCGCATTCCTACGACCGGGAGCACTCGCTGGTCTCTGCGGTTACCGGCTGGGACGCCTCTAAGATATTTCTGATCATGCACAGCACTTCTGAATCGTTCATCTGAGGTGGATTGGAAATCTGCCGCGAATATGGTTATGCACTCGAAGAAGAGCAACTTCATATTTATAATTATGTTTAGTGTGCTTCTGTAGTGTGAAAATTGAATCAATTTGTAAATTAGTAATTTATGTTAGTAAATTACACGTGTTCAAGAAAACTTCATATCTTAAAGATATCACTTCAATGTAACGACAGATTAAGATAGAACTGAAATAGTCTCGATCACTCTAACGGAGCCAGTGAATGTGCGATATATTTATATGGTTGCACCACTAATTGTGTGCATTTGATACCAAAACACATGTAGTTACTAAAACGAAAGTCGAATGAAAACACTTTTGTTTGGCTATATTTATTTGCGCGTTATCGTTGATACACAACTACGTTTAGATATTAAAAACTTCATTTACACAAAACAAACTATAGTTTGAAATATTACAAAATAATACTATTTGTTTAATAATAACAGTTTTAAACTCTTGCTCATACTTATTAAATTATTAGCCGATAGAATGTACTGATTAATTTACAATTTATTTAAAAGACGGTAATTTTTTTACATTATTTAAAAACACAAAAGTTGAATATACACGTCACTTGGAAATCTATCAATTTTATACACAGCAGATTTCAAATCATACTAAATCATTCTATCTTATCCATTTAGGCTGGAAAAGCTGAATTCGTCGATGTGGCGCTGTGCACACTCACTCGCGGAGCGCTTCAGCAAGACTGCGATGTGGCAGTTACCGTCTTCCTTGCTTTTCTGGACCAGCATCAATACACGGCTAAACTCGTCTCTGACATTCTTTCGCAGCTTGGCCTTTGTCAACGCGAGTATATTGTTGAATACGGTGTCGTTTTGGGCATGGTCCGAGAAGCACCCAAAGTCTGGCTTCTGGGCTTTCATCAGTCTCAAAAAGAAGGTTTTCGGGGTCATCTGCGTGCGGTCGCATTCCTACGACCGGGAGCACTCGCTGGTCTCTGCGGTTACCGGCTGGGACGCCTCTAAGATATTTCTGATCATGCACAGCACTTCTGAATCGTTCATCTGAGGTGGATTGGAAATCTGCCGCGAATATGGTTATGCACTCGAAGAAGAGCAACTTCATATTTATAATTATGTTTAGTGTGCTTCTGTAGTGTGAAAATTGAATCAATTTGTAAATTAGTAATTTATGTTAGTAAATTACACGTGTTCAAGAAAACTTCATATCTTAAAGATATCACTTCAATGTAACGACAGACTCAGATAGAACTGAAATAATCTCGATCACTCTAATGGAGCCAGTGAATGTTCGATATATTTATATAGCTGCACTCCTAATTGTACGTGCATTTGTCTAAAACACACTATAGTTACTAAAACGAAATCGAATGAATACACTTTTGTATATTGTATATTTATTTGCGCGTTATCCCGTTGATACACAACTACGTTTAGATATTAAAAACTTCATTTACACAAAAACAAACTATAGTTTGGAAATATACAAATAATACCTATTTGTTAAACAATAACAGTTTAAACTCTTGTAAAAATACTTATTAAATTATTAGCCGATAGAATGCTGATTAATTTACAATTTATTTAAGACGGTAATTTTTTACATTATTTAAAAACACAAAGCTGAATATACGTCACTTGGAAATCTATCAATTTTATACACAGCAGATTTCAAATCATACTAAATCACATTCTATCTTATCCATTTAGCTGGAAAAGCCGAATTCGTCGATGTGGCGCTGTGCACACTCACTTGCTGTGCGCTTCAGCAAGACTGCGATGTGGCAGTTGCCGTCTTCCTTGCTTTTCTGGACCAGCATCAATACACGGCTAAACTCGTCTCTGACATTCTTTCGCAGCTTGGCCTTTGTCAACGCGAGTATATTGTTGAATACGGTGTCGTTTTGAGCATGGTCCGAGAAGCACCCGAAGTCTGGCTTCTGGGCTTTCATCAGTCTCAAAAAGAAGGTTTTCGGTGTCATCTACGCGCAGTCGCATTCCTACGACCGGGAGCACTCGCTGGTCTCTGCGGTTACCGGCTGGGACGCCTCTAAGATATTTCTGATCATGCACAGCACTTCTGAATCGTTCATCTGAGGTGGATTGGAAATCTGCCGCGAATATGGTTATGCACTCGAAGAAGAGCAACTTCATATTTATAATTATGTTTAGTGTGCTTCTGTAGTGTGAAAATTGAATCAATTTGTAAATTAGTAATTTATGTTAGTAAATTACACGTGTTCAAGAAAACTTCATATCTTAGAGATATCACTTCAATGTAACGACGGACTCAGATAGAACTGAAATAATCTCGATCACTCTAATGGAGCCGGTGAATGTTCGATATATTTATATAGTTGCACCCCTAATTGTACGTGCATTTGTCTAAAACATGCTGTAGTTACTAAAACGAAATCGAATGAAAACACTTTTGTTTATTGTATATTTATTTGCGCGTTATCCCGTTGATACACAACTACGTTTAGATATTAAAAACTTCATTTACACAAAAACAAACTATAGTTTAGAAATATACAAATAATACCTATTTGTTAAACAATAACAGTTTAAACTCTTGTAAAAATACTTATTAAATTATTAGCCGATAGAATGCTGATTAATTTACAATTTATTTAAGACGGTAATTTTTTACATTATTTAAAAACACAAAGCTGAATATACGTCACTTGGAAATCTATCAATTTTATACACAGCAGATTTCAAATCATACTAAATCACATTCTATCTTATCCATTTAGCTGGAAAAGCCGAATTCGTCGATGTGGCGCTGTGCACACTCACTTGCCGTGCGCTTCAGCAAGACTGCGATGTGGCAGTTGCCGTCTTCCTTGCTTTTCTGGACCAGCATCAATACACGGCTAAACTTGTCTCTGACATTCTTTCGCAGCTTGGCCTTTGTCAACGCGAGTATATTGTTGAATACGGTGTCGTTTTGGGCATGGTTCGAGAAGCACCCGAAGTCTGGCTTCTGGGCTTTCATCAGTCTCAAAAAGAAGGTTTTCGGTGTCATCTACGCGCAGTCGCATTCCTACGACCGGGAGCACTCGCTGGTCTCTGCGGTTACCGGCTGGGACGCCTCTAAGATATTTCTGATCATGCACAGCACTTCTGAATCGTTCATCTGAGGTGGATTGGAAATTTATATAACATGTTGTCAATTATATAATTATGTGTAAATATTATTTTAAACATCCAATCAATTTGAAAATCAAAATTTGTAATTTGAAAAATTCTAATATTTATTTATAGTAATATAAGTTTTATACTCACTTACTTATATTTTTATTTGCGGTATTTATATTTTAATCTGATCATCTGATTAAATACTAAGGAATTAAACTGTAACAAACTATAACACAACTACTATATAACATAATCCGTTCAATGTATTTAATATTATTTTTACATATATGACCTCACTTCCTAACGAATTCTCCGTTTTCCATGATTTTGACGGCAACTCCGTCCGCGGTGATCCCTTCAACGGTCATGTCAGCTGCTCCGATCATGAAGTCGTGGTGTATGCACGAGGTGTTCATCTTCGTGATGTCTGTGTAGCAGTCGTCGTACCCGTTACCGAGTGCTAGGTGGCAGCTTGCGTTCTCGTCCAGCAGCCCGTTGTAGAAAACCACTCCAAGCTGGCTTATGGGTGAGCTGTGCGGAACGAGTGCCACCTCGCCCAGTTTATCCGCTCCCTCGTTCTGAATCAGTTTTTAGAGGATTTCTTTGTGTTATTCTTCGCAGTCCCACTCCACAATGACCCCGTTTTTAAAAATGAACCAGAAATCGTTTATCTCAGCGCCCGAATAACACAGAGGTTTCGTCCCCCTCACGAATCCGTTCACAGAATTCATGTTCGGGCCGGAAAACACCTCGAAAGTCGGTAAATTCGGGTTGAACTCCGTTCTACTTTCGTTTTGCTGCGTTTCGGACCCTCCAAGCCAGCGCGGGCACGAGAACTCCATCGTTAAATCAGTCCTTGTTTATGCAGAGGTGAAATGGAGCTGCTTCAGGTTCAAACTGTTCAAATAGGCGCTGTTTGAAGACAACTACGCGTTTAACGCGTTCAAATTGTTCACCGGGTCGTCTAATAAGCACGATTTGTGCAAGGCACTCAGTAACAGTGATAAACTGTCCGGAGAATTCGGGAAGACCCTGTCCGCCCACTGCTACGTCGGGCACACTATCACACACCAACGCTGCTTGTTCTGCATGTAGTTGTCGTGATTCGCCCTTGTAAGCTTGGACTTTAACTTGCCATAGGCAGACGCATTCTTCATATTCGGGCACGCCTCGTCGTCAGAAAGACAAATTGAAATGCTGCAACACGTTTCATCGCTGTACATGTTCGTACGGTCAATTAACCACTACGGGATGTCCAAAACTGTTTCCTCGGTTTCATACTGCATCTTCTTGTTAAATATCTTCGTATCTGAATAATTTATTATCACAGTCTTCGCCCCTATCAAGTAGGCATTTTCAGTAATATAACGAGCAAATTCGTAGCATTCAACAGGACACGATACGATTAAAGTGTCTCCTTTTTGCACATTTACACCCTTTTACACAACTAATTGTGACATACTTCTGTAATATTGTTCCATCTAAAAAGTGAGTGAAAATGTTGACACAAATATATTATTAATTTATATTATATTTCATACGATCCAGCGAAACCAATAAGGTATAGATGGATGTAGACATTATATTATAACATCAGTATTACAATATAAATATGCCTGATGAATATATCATCGATGGTAGAGTTATATCAATGAAATTATAGACTATATCAATGAATAAATACATATGTTAACAATGCAATAAGGAAATGTTACTTTATAGTCATACTATTTGTATTTAATGCTAGTAAAGCCTTTAACTTATTGAAAAGTAAACTAGTGTTACTTATTATCATTATGTTATTCATAACGAACACGGTGATTATAAAGTATAAGGATTAACAAAATTAGTTTGTGGTTAGATATGTTCTCTAATTATTGGTATGAATGGTCTAATTATAAGAAATTATTACAAAAACAGAGATTAACAAGTTTAAACAAATAGTTTTTAGTAAATAGTTAAGTACCTTGTATTTTTAGCTTAAAACTTGATGGCATATACTAATCAATATTTAGTTTAGGATCAATTACAATATTTCGTTCTTTAAATTATTTTAACATTATTATCTAATGACAAAATGATTGTAATAAGCTAACAGCACTAAATATTATCACAAATAGTTGATAAAATAGTAAGCTTATTGCAATAAAACACTAATGTATAATTAATATCAAAAATATCGAATATTACTTATGATAACGATACTTTAAGTCTGTAAAATATAATACCAAAAACTATATTATGTTTAAATGATTAGGAATATAAGTAATAAACAAAATAGATTTAAAACATTTATACTTAGAATTTTTATTAATAAGTTGAAGTTAATGATGATATTATTCGCGTTTAAATGGATTTTCCATTCATTGTAATAAGTTAAAAATCAGAAATAGGTAGCAATTATAATATTAGAGTACAGTACACCATGGGTAATATTGTAGTGAAGTAACAGTTAGCCTGGTTTGTCAAAGCATATATTGATTAATAGATTGAATACTAGGTTGACAACGTTTACTAAGATCAAATTATGAAAATATTTGATGTCAACATTATGAATTTTAGTAAAATCTGTAATGCAATTACCAACTTATTAGCCTAGCCATATGTCGATTAAACAATTATGAAAGCAGCTTGTGTATTCGGAGTAATATTCAGTAAAAATGTGTATAAATAAGAAGAAATCGAGAGTCTGATCGCTATCATAGACAAATGGTGATGTTTACTGTTATACAATATTTTTCACTTCAATTTTCAAAAAATGCGAGCTTAATTACAGCAAGGAATGTAACGTCGTTTGCAAAATAAATAAGCCTAAAATAATGTTTAAACGTAAAACAGCGATGAAAATGATATAATTACAAATTTGTCATCCTTTGAAGAACATAATTCAGTGATACCATATCTTGAATCACAACGTCGTACTGCTTCGCTATCTCCTGAAATATTAAACTCTAGGATACCAATTCCAGAGTACGAGCAAGCTGGAAACGGCTCTAAATTCTAAAAACTAGACAGCGAATTGGAATAGTTACAGTGTATATACAATTCCTATTAGTCTCATCGTGAAAACAGTTCAGCTCTAGATGCGAATTTGAAAGGCACTGAGATACCGACGACAACATCAATTATTACGAATCTGTCCTCAATTTCTAATTCGAATTCGCTTTTATCGCTGGATTAGAAATTTGATTTGAAAAACAGGTACATTACCTCGGTATCATTAATTTTACGTTTAACTCTAACTTTTAGAGATTATAATTGAGATGGCTAATAAGTTATTAATAAGTTATTAAATTATGATATGATTCTATTCGTAGATAAAAATAATAATTTTCAACAAATTCAAGTACTTATTTGATTTATGTTAGACCAGATTTTGTGAATGAACTATTTATAATATAAAAGTTATATATATATATATGTTTATATTAAGGTGCGTTTTTGCGGGATTTTGCGTGTCCAAACACGCTCAAACACGCAAAAACAGTGCTTATTTTACAATAAATGACCTCGGATATAATTTTTTGCGTTATTTTTAGCGGCATGTTTAGACACGTTTACAGTGACATATAAAATTAGCGCTAATTTTAGCTGCTTAAAGTAACTTAGAACGCTGAATTCCAGAATTCAGGTTTGAACGATGATGTGAATATCCTTCAAAGTCAGTAAAGCTGAATCAACACAAAAATATATATTATTCTCATATATATTATTCTCAATATACTATATAGAAGCTAATGGTTAAATATTATTTACTTCGCTCAACTTTTCTTTCCAGTTTCCTCATAACGTACAGAAGGGTCTGTATATTTAAAATCTTAACTTGAAGAAAGCAGCTAAAGTTATAAAGCTATTAGTATTAGATCACTAAGTGTTTGATGAGTATATATATTGAATATGGTGGCGATAGCTCATTATTGAATTTTTCTAGAAATTCTTAAATTTATAAATAGCTGTAAATCTTTAAATATTATTTAGTTTAAAAATTATGGAATAAATACGTTATTTAATTCCCACAAAAAATTAAACCACCGCAAAGAAATTGTACCTTTAATTCTGTGATTTACCTCATAAAATATTTATAAGAATATTAAATAATGACAAAAAACGTAAGTATTTCAATACCTTGAAAATCTTGAAATTATATTAATTTTAAAATAATGGAATAAATACGTAATTTTTTCCCACAATTTTTTTAAACCACCGCAAAGAATTGTACCTTTAATTCTATGATTTACCACAGTAAAATATTTTAGAAATAATTGGAATTTGGGGCTGTGCTGTTGTGATTATTTGTTGTTTGTTACATATCGAAATAATAAAGTAAAATAATATTAAAATGTTTTACACTTCATTCAGTTTCCCACCTCAAAACCGGTCTAAAAACTGAATCAAAACTTTGTCTACCTCGACAGAAACAAAAAATCAAACTAGGGTCTATCCTTGATACAAGCGAAACACTTGCTTTTAACACATTTTTCAGCTACGTTTACTTCCAATTAACCTGTTTTCTTACAATGCGGCCTAATTTACTGATAATGAACTAGTTTTCAAAACGGGTTCAATATTTTGATTGCAGCCACTTACTCTATATGTTGGGAATCTTTTATCAATTTACGCCTCTTATTTCTAATTTCACGCTTTCTTGAGTCGAGGTTAAATGATAAAAATATAACGTAATAAATTCAAAATATTTGTGCGGTGGTTTAATCAAATTACTGAATATTGGCTCAAGTAAATTTTACACAACCCATTTAATCCTTATAATTTTACTTTACATGAACAACTAGTAAAAATTAATATTTTGAAAATTGTAAATCAATTGTAAGTCAATGCAACACCGCTTATATTGGGGGTACCAACATAAACAAGTAAGCCAATTGTTTTAGTCCATTTAGTTTTCTTAGTTTCGCACATTCAATAAAATAGTTGTACGACTTTTCTTGTCTAATACAATTAGTCAAATATTTACTAACTTGTTGCTCTATAAGTTATTTAATAGACCAATATTAACACTATACGTCAAGAGTAGCATTGGTTATTTTAATTATAAATAAAATCAAAATACTCACAAACATAAAAATAATTTTTACAATGGCTTTAAGAATTAGAACGGCATTTAATTGTTTTAATATAGATAATATAACTAATACAAAATATTTATTCCAATTACAAGTTTTGATCCACTTCAGCTTTTACAATGTCAACAGAATATTATTCTGTCAACAAGGTAGATTGTAAGTTTCATTGCAACAGTATCATTCTCAATTGTTATAATAAATAACAGTTAAAAGATTTATTAGGATTCAATGTATTAAATATTTTATTGAATATTTACTTTCTAGATTTATTTAGCAGATTAAAACAGCTCAATACTAATATTAATTAAAGTTTAGCGTAACCAGAACTCAACAAATTGAATTTAATATAATCAGCCTAATAATAATTGTTAACTAATGAATTTACTAACATATTAATTTAACGTTTAACGCTAACTTCAAGAGATTATAATTAAGATGGCTAATAAGTTATTAATATGATATTGACTAAGATATGATTCTATTTGTAGATAAAAATAAAAATAGTCCGCAGATTCAAGTACTTATTTGATTTATATGGTTCTGAGTTAATTGAGATGTTTGGCCAGATTTTGTGAATGAGCTACTTATAATATATAAGTTATATATATATATATATATATATATGTACTAAATTGTAATACATTTGATGTCGCAACTAATTTTTTGAGGTATGTGTTTTGTAAAATAATTATAATTTTCACTTGAAGAAAGCAGTTAAAGTTATAAAGCTATTAGTATTAGATCACTAAGTGTTTGATGAGTATATATATTGAATATGGTGGCGATAGCTCATTATTGAATTTTTCTAGAAATTCTTAAATTTATAAATAGCTGTAAATCTTTAAATATTATTTAGTTTAAAAATTATGGAATAAATACGTTATTTAATTCCCACAAAAAAATTAAACCACCGCAAAGAAATTGTACCTTTAATTCTGTGATTTACCTCATAAAATATTTATAAGAATATTAAATAATGACAAAAAACGTAAGTATTTCAATACCTAAAGCTAAGTTGATTCTTAAAACAGGGGGTTTTAATTATTGTCTGTTGATATAAATATAGCTACAACAGACACATCGTGCCACGAACCGGAACTCTAAAGTGCTATGATAATTTGAGTTTCATTAGTAGTGTGAAAATTAAATATATAATACTTCGTGCTATCGAACCAGACAATATGCACTATTTCACTTAAAAGCCACCTCCCAATTCCTGAAAAACCCAAATAATATTACCGTATTTTTTCTTTCCACGGAGAAGTATAGTTTTTCATGTGTTTGTATTTAAGTTGAAGTGATATTAATATTATATACTGTATGTTTAAACGCAATTGAATGCGCCACTTCAACCTTCGAATGAAAAACCTAGAAGAATTTGCTATCAGATTTTAATGATAAAATGTTTCTCTATGCTGCAAGATTGTTAAATTAATAGTAAGTTTCGGATTAACCTATAGTACCAGTTAGAGGGTTAGTACTGATTGATGGTATTATGAATAATTTCACACCGATAGTAACTCGTAGCTTTTCAAAAGAGTATGCGGAAAATAACGAAGTTAAATACCACGGAATATCAACAGATAATGTATATGCAATTTACATTCAATTGCCTTTGTTCGTTAATGAAGAAAATAAAACATTTAGCGAAAAGGCGAATATGTGCTATAGCATTCTTGGTTAACCATATACTCTCAACAATGAAGCTATAAACTGGCTTAAATTGTATTGTGCACGCAGGATAGGATTACCAACTGGTGATACAACTCATTAATAATACAAAATACAGTTAGATGTAAATTCTCAAGCCTTCATTGCAGCAAAATCAATAGAATAATAAAGTAAAGAACTAGAAAACACAATAGATCTGGAGGACAAGTATAGAGGTGTTGCTGAATCTGCGATGGCTCAAGGAATAGCTCAAGGAAAAGCTCTAGGAATACTCATCATAGATAAACTCGCCAGTGACTTAGCAAAAAATACAAAACATTAGAAAAAACAGCCAAAAAAAGCGTTAAAGCATGTTTTGAATTTTTTAAAAGCACAATATTTTTGATAGTTCTTTTATAAACAAAGGCGTTGACTGTTAGTACGCGCGACTTGCCCTAAAAAATGTCAAACCAAATTTTAATAAGGAAATTGAAGATTAAAAGGTAGAGTTTTTGAAACAACTTGAATTATCACTCAAAGAAAACATAGGGAGTGTTCCATCCATCTATTCATCAGAGGAGGATTGATCTTAAATATTTCATATCATATTAATTAATGATTAATGTGTTTAAATGTATATTAGAAGTTGGTGGTTTAATTCCAATTCAAATTCAATGAATAAATATCAGTACAACAATCCATCAATATTTTGAAGATTTTTTAATCAATACAAACTATTTGAGATATATTTAATATATGCATACGGTGTGAAAAAGTTGATTTTGCGAATGCTAGTAGTTGTGGAAATAAAAACTACAGAATGAACACTCTATACGTAAATTTACAAAAATAAAATTTTTAATAATTTTTGATTTTCACATTTTTCATCTTTCAATAACTAAGTAAGTAGCTAGTTTGCGCCCTAGCTTTAAACGTGTATAAAGTCCTCACTCTGCATCCGGAATGTCCTCTTCCACACGCTTGACGAGCCCTTTGGCTAATGTATGCTGTGAGCATACACTGATGATTGTGATGATGTTTAACTAGAATATTGTTCGCAGGGGTTTATAAGTTGCGATAATGTTTTTTAATTGATCTTTAAACATTAGATTAGTTCCTCATAACGATAATTTTTATTATTTGACGAGCCGTATGTTAGGACTAACATGCTGCGAGCCTTTATTGAACTCGATGAGCTCTGGGGACAAGCTCAAGCCTCGGACTACTCAACTCATTCAAGGCGAGTGTGGGCATTTTGGTTCTTCAGACAGGCTCATGGTCGACCTTTATCCACTTTAAACGTGTATAAACATGTATGGAGTAATTATTATTTTAATAGATCTTAATGACTCTATATGCTCTCATTTTTATTTAATATTTCACTCCAATCACAATATATATTTTGTCTTTAATCGTGGTATCTACCTCGACTTTTTTTGTCCTTTTACAAGTTAAATCCATGAATGAAACAATATTTAATTTTAAATTTGAGATTTGATAATTTCGTTCTTCAAATGAGTTTTGTAGTAATCGAATTTTGTGATAATAACAAGGAAGGCTAAGATAATTACGGGCTATTTTATGATGGCCGATCTGAATTATTTTAAGGTGCTTACAGAATCTTGAATACAGACTAAGCCTTTAAATTTTTAAATATTTCAAAAATGTGTGTTATTGGGATTTTCAAGTGCATATAGCACTAGAGTACGGATTTCAAAAATAAAGAGTGATCAAATGTTATCATTTTGCTATGAGACTCTTTTAAATCAAACTTAAACTGCAAATGATGCAATTTAGGTTCAAAATAATTTAAAATAGTTACTCCAAGCAATTAACTTCACTCACACGTATACATATATTACATAATAAAATGACTCACATAATAGTAACCTTGTCATCAGTACTAAGGCTCAATTTAATCATTCCATCTTCATCTCGTAAATATTCGTAAATCATGACAATCCACAAATACAAACTTAGTTACACAATACCGTAAACTAATCTCAATATCATACCTCATCTTCTAGGATTGTCACTCTGTATAGCCTCCTCAGACAACCTAAGCTAGTTTGGCACTTGAACTAACATTATTGACCTGGAAGTTATATGAAGTTATCTTTGTAACTATCTTTGGGATGGCTGGTATGAATCTCGGGACTAGCGTATCAACAGCAACGCGTAGTGCTTCTAAGTTTAGAGCGGGGAACAATGTCATAACTCTTTAATCAGTTTCTTCCTGTCTAGGTTCATTTACCCTTGAAAGCGAAACATCTGCAATATATTAACTGCATAAAATCTGTGCTTGTGTTTTGTTGCTTTACATAGTAAGTTCCATACGGACTTCTTCCTGTCTAATTTATTAAAAAATAGACTTATTCGCTCCTTTCAGTACTATGTGGGGCTGATACCTCCTATGGTATCAATGGTTGGGCAGGTATTTCCGGCTTTCGTTTCGGCTTTTATTTCTTAGGCTCTTCGATTTCGTTTTTACCTTTTCTGACTTTTTCTGAATCGTCGCTTGTACATTTGGTTACGTCGTCTACCTTACTGTGTTAGCTAAGTATTCATTAATTGCTGCGTGTGGATTTTTCTTCGGAATACGAATATCATCACTTGCTAATGCAGCAAAGCGATTATTCTAATTCCCTGGAATTACGTCTTCATGATCGTTGATTTCATCTCTTCTTATCACCTTTTCTTATACATGATTGCCGTGCAGTTGGCTTTATACACTCCAAGTAAGTTTCCTCGTATACGCTTTCCATCTTAATATCAAGCTCATCTCGCGATTTTGTGTGAATTGTACAGTTCTTTCCTATTATTATAGGAATAACTCTCAGTGGTTCGCCATTCTAATCCTTCATTTGTGCGTAATGATTTTATTTAATTCTAAAATATCTTTTAGTATCAAATGTTATACACATGCGCACGCACCTATAATATGAAGATTGAGGTGAACCTACTTTAGATTCTTTTAGAATATTATATAATGAAGATTTTGCTGCAACAATTTTTTTCACTCCCAATTTGCAGAGATTTTAGAAACTTAAAAATATTTTCGACCTGATATAAGTTAATAAATTTTCAGCAAAATATCCATTTAGAATTAGTCTGAATCGGCTAAAAATCTTACTTATGATACAAGTTTTGCCCATCTGGCTCTGAGCTAGATAGAAGCATCTTATTTTCATCTTTTTGAAAATAAATAGAAAACCTGAGCCAAAGTGTAATGGAGTTCTTTGATAAGCATCAATTAACTTTTGGAAACTGATAATTCTGGGTAAAAAGTGGGTTTAAGTGCTTCTTCTAAAACTTCACAACGGAAGAATCAAGGAACGGGTCGGTAGCCAGTGATTATCGTATTCAATAACTATAATAAATACAATATAATAAAGACAGTTATTTTAACTATTGAAAAATGAACTGCTATTTTGACTGTTGATTTTAAGCATAAACTAGAACAGTGGTGCAAACGTAAATTATCTTAATTTGGCACTGAGCGCTATTGAAGGATGGTATCAGTTTCTATCTGCTACTTCACTAGTTTTTAGGGCTGTATAAATTACAATATTTCGCCAAATTCAACTAAAGAATTAACAATAATGGTATTGGTGCTAAATATAGTTTGCATATCTAGTTAGTTTAACATTAACACAAAATGAAAAGGGAACTCAACTTGTACTATTTACATTCTCATTTCTTCACTTAGCTGTACTTCTAATTTAACTTAGACTGCGTATTCCCGATTAAAAATTTATTAAAGTTATTACGGTACAATAATATTAAGAATTATAGTTTAGAATTGTTTTCACATCATTCTGTTCAACTAAGTTTATTTATAGAATTTGTACTGTAGATAATTTAGTATTTAGTTAAAATTCTACAAAATGCTGTTAATGGATCTTGTATCACTAAATTTGAATTAATTTGTTAGAGTCTTCACATAGTAAAATATAATTACAAATTTATTGAAATATATTAACTTACTAAATAATCACAAAAGCAATGAACAAATAAATTCTGGCAACAATCATACGTTATTAACTAATTATATAAATTTTTGTCTTTCACTTCGTATCACTTTTAGAAATTTCAACATAAAGCAAAATAATATTTCAATGTTATAAACTCAGTATCTGTTTTATAATTTCAATTTAAATATAAATTCTTACATAGCACTTATTATAGTAATTTAGATAATTCTCCAGATATAAATCAACTTATAGTACGAATTTAATGTAAAATTACTAATTTATCAAAAAATTATTTTGAGATACGTTCATGAAATTGTAATTATTAGTTAAAGCGATTATGTCTAATAATAATATAATAAATTAAATCATGTATGTGGTTGCTTGTCTAAAATATAATATAGTCGAAATTCTAGAAGTGGTAGGAATTGAACAGCTCAGGGCGATTTATATCATCTTGGAGAGAATAATACTTGTATTTAATAATTAATAATCTATAAATTAATAAAATTTGACATAAATATTTTAGTTGTCTCCAAATCCAATTTCTACCTTGTTTGAAAGTATAAATAAAATTGTTCGATCTATGTTACTTGAGCACATAAAATTAATAATATTTATATATTAAATACAGCAGGTACCGACCTATTCCTAGCAGCTTCTTGGTTCGCTTACATTCAACAAAGTGATATTTAGTAAAATGTGTTGATTTATATATTTAAATCATGTAGACAATATTGAATGGTGCTTGGTTGATAAAGACGATGTTAATAACTAGTGTTTAATATCCACCAAGTTTTGAGATCAGAGCAGAAGTATTTGAAAATATATTATCACAAATATATTATGTTTAAATGCTGAGGTGAAATAATAATTTAAATTCGGTTGCAGCAAAATCTTCATTATTAGGTCAGTACCAAATATATAATCTTTTTCACCTCTAACTCTTCTAAAAGTACTACCATGAGCATGTTGTTATACCTATATCGAGGTACACATTTTTTCCATCAACTGTGAAATGAAGTAAAATGTCAGCTCCATTCAACTCAAAGACATCAACTTAAGTTTAAATTTAGTTTTAAACTGCGGAGGCTTCTCAAAATGCACTCAATATAATATTTATTACTTCTTTGAGAAATAATGAAACTGAACTAAAATATAATTTGTTCAAGTAAAGAAAATTAAGTAATAAATTAGTTTGAAATAATTGTTCTGAATGTATATCAGTACTTAATATACAACATATTCCGTCTAGCGCAGCAGTACCTCCAGATTGAATTTAATAATATATTATTTAGTCTGATTTAAAAATCAATATTGCAAGTTGAAGCTTCAAAACTCTTTAATAGTTACCAAAATGAAATTTTTACTTTATTAAGTAGTGCGGTAATGACCAACGATGACAAAAGTTTTTGTTATTCAAGATTTCCAAAAATGATACTGTTTAGTGATTAGATATATATAAGTTTCAAACAGAGTAAATAAAAACTCCCAAATAATTATATCTATATAAATATATGAGTTATCACTTCATAAAATTATATAATACGAATACGAAAATTTCCCACCTCGAATACATATGTTTTACTGATCATCATGCATGCTAGCGTAATTTAAACCTTAATATCAACAAAGTTTGTTTAAGATATAAAATAATTTTAAGCTTCAAGTCTTATATTTCTCATTTACTGATGATAAGGTTACAGTTAGGGTTGTTATTTATACGGAATATACGGGAAATGATACGGAATAATACGCAGACATACCGTATAAAATAGTATTTTCCGTATAAATTGTTGTGAAAAATAGATCATTTTTCAAAAAAGTATTAAATTATTTTATCCTAGTAATGTTATAATAATTATATTTACAACATATTACTTACACTTATATATGTTTCCCGCTCCACAATACATTATATATCGCTTAAAACCTAAATACAAATAATTATTTCTGATACACATGGACTAAACTCTTGAGTCCTAAATTTGAGCATTAATGTTAGCATATTATTTGATTGGTCTAGTTTTAATTTCATTTTATAGTGTAATATGACGATATTTAAGATAATTTTAATTGATATGGATATTATTATAGTTATAAATGTATATTTATGATATACTATATCATATTAATATTAATATAGTGTAAAATGACTCACTTAACTAGTGAGTCATTTTATTTCTCATTTTCTGTAAAAGAAGTGGGTATAAAATTAAAAAACTGAATTGTTGACTTACTATATAATAGGGCTTAACATTTCCTAGCAAAAGTGACTGGAGGTTTTGGTATACTCCCAGCTATTTATAGTTGCTGGGAATTCCCCAGTTTTCTTGATTTAAGCAAATCTGGACTAAATTTGACCATATATGTAATATAACAATATAATTTTCAGAACTATAGAAAACAAAATACCCAAATTTACCGGTTTTTAAAGATTAAAGTAAAATATGATGCAAAGATTAACAAAATTAGTTTGTGGTTAGATATGTTCTCTAATTATTGGTATGAATGGTCTAATTATAAGAAATTATTACAAAAACAGAGATTAACAAGTTTAAACAAATAGTTTTTAGTAAATAGTTAAGTACCTTGTATTTTTAGCTTAAAACTTGATGGCATATACTAATCAATATTTAGTTTAGGATCAATTACAATATTTCGTTCTTTAAATTATTTTAACATTATTATCTAATGACAAAATGATTGTAATAAGCTAACAGCACTAAATATTATCACAAATAGTTGATAAAATAGTAAGCTTATTGCAATAAAACACTAATGTATAATTAATATCAAAAATATCGAATATTACTTATGATAACGATACTTTAAGTCTGTAAAATATAATACCAAAAACTATATTATGTTTAAATGATTAGGAATATAAGTAATAAACAAAATAGATTTAAAACATTTATACTTAGAATTTTTATTAATAAGTTGAAGTTAATGATGATATTATTCGCGTTTAAATGGATTTTCCATTCATTGTAATAAGTTAAAAATCAGAAATAGGTAGCAATTATAATATTAGAGTACAGTACACCATGGGTAATATTGTAGTGAAGTAACAGTTAGCCTGGTTTGTCAAAGCATATATTGATTAATAGATTGAATACTAGGTTGACAACGTTTACTAAGATCAAATTATGAAAATATTTGATGTCAACATTATGAATTTTAGTAAAATCTGTAATGCAATTACCAACTTATTAGCCTAGCCATATGTCGATTAAACAATTATGAAAGCAGCTTGTGTATTCGGAGTAATATTCAGTAAAAATGTGTATAAATAAGAAGAAATCGAGAGTCTGATCGCTATCATAGACAAATGGTGATGTTTACTGTTATACAATATTTTTCACTTCAATTTTCAAAAAATGCGAGCTTAATTACAGCAAGGAATGTAACGTCGTTTGCAAAATAAATAAGCCTAAAATAATGTTTAAACGTAAAACAGCGATGAAAATGATATAATTACAAATTTGTCATCCTTTGAAGAACATAATTCAGTGATACCATATCTTGAATCACAACGTCGTGCTGCTTCGCTATCTCCTGAAATATTAAACTCTAGGATACCAATTCCAGAGTACGAGCAAGCTGGAAACGGCTCTAAATTCTAAAAACTAGACAGCGAATTGGAATAGTTACAGTGTATATACAATTCCTATTAGTCTCATCGTGAAAACAGTTCAGCTCCAGATGCGAATTTGAAAGGCACTGAGATACCGACGACAACATCAATTATTACGAACCTGTCCTCAATTTCTAATTCGAATTCGCTTTTATCGCTGGATTAGAAATTTGATTTGAAAAACAGGTACATCACCTCGGTTTCAGAGTCAATGAGCATTTAAAACCAAAATCCCTAGTTCAAGAACGCTGTTCAGAGCTCACAAGTTTCGCATCACTCCGATTACCAGTTTAAGAACTAACCGCAACTTCAACTCCAACCACAAACCACGCAGCAGGACACACTCAAAAATATCCCACCGAAACCTCGCGAACAGAAACCGACCAAATAATAGGAAAAGCTCATTCAAGAGCTGCAGGCCGAGTGCGAGCGCCTCCAAAGACAACTGAAGGAAACGGAGGAAAACACCCCAAGGGACCAACGTGAGCAGAACCTCTTAATCCAAAAGATGAAAAACGAGATCATTTTAACCAGAACCTCTCTCGAACAGTAACAAAACGAGTTCCAAAAGGTTCAAAACGAACTGGAGTAAATAATTGAGGAGCAAAACGATCAAATAAATCAACACAAAATCATCATTTCAGAAGTGAACGATATTGTCACCGGCCAAAACAAAGACTTCGACTTCGACAACCTCAAAATTCAACTGGAAGAAAAATTTAAAAACACAGACAACGACTGCCCAAAAGAATTCTACATGAAAAAGATTAAAGAAGCATGCGAAGACCTCATCGTAGTCAGAGAACAACTCAAAACTAAAGACACAGAAATCGAAAAACTCAAAAACAAAGACACCAGCGAAAAATAAGCCCAAGAAATAAAATAAATGAAACACCAACTTGAAATATGCCAGAAAGAACTACTCCAAGCACAGAAAGAAAACCTCACACACCAAGTAATAAATAAATCTAAAGTAAACAATCAAGCACCAACAAATAATAACCAATACAACTCACTTAAGGACGAAATAATCGCCAAAAACCAGAAAATTGAGAAACTAAACAACGAACTCAACGAATTAAGAACTATCGCAATGTCAAAACAGCCAGGAGTTGACCAAAGCGCTTTCCTAATGCAATAAATCAAACAACTCTAAGAAATGAATCAATTGGATAAATAAAAATTAATTCAATAAGATGAAGAATTCAACAGAAGATACAAGAGCTTGAGCGAAAGCGATGAATAAAGAATTCAGTCGATGCGTGAATCTTATGATGCATAAATATTTAAATTAAAGCAGAAAATATAAGACTTAGAAGATACAGAAAGTTAATGGGCTGATGAAAAGAAATTATTAATGACTCGCTTTGAAAAACTGAAAACACAATACGAAGCTGAGAAATTTAGTGAATTAACAAAAAGACTACAAAACTTAGAAGAAATACCATAATCTAAGTACATAAATCAAGCTGTTGAGCGTGCGATTCTTGCTGAAACAAAACTAGAAGAAGAACGCAAAAAATTTAACAAAATTTGTGAAGAAAATGCATATAAGCTTTAAGAATACTAAAATGAAATTCAACAACTTTTAGACGATCTAGCATGTTTAATGTGAGAGTATGCTTATAATATAGAAACATTATATGTTGCAATAATAATTATGAATAACTCAAAAATTTTGTATGATAATTGATACTAATAATATATATTTCGTTATTTGACAATATATTACACATATTTTATATTATGCCACTCCACGACCGCAAATTTCAATGTCCATAGGAGTACCTATTCATGTTGAAGCTTATGCTGGAGAGAAAATCTTTGGAATAGATGGAATAAACTATTTCGTAAAACAACATAGTGTCTATGCCATTCATGATGATGGGCATCAAGATGTTATGTATACACATTCATCAATTATTGACACTTATAGCTTTATGCCAAATTAATAATAAATAGCTATAATTTCAGCATAAAGATTAGAGATCTTATCACTTAAAGACTTTTCTGTAATCGTTGATTATTCATTTAAATTGTAATGCAGTCACATATCTGTATCTGCAGATTCACAATTATTAGTTGCGGTAACGCCATATCCAAAGAATCAATTATATTTATACAGATTGTTGTCGAACGACGAACCGTTTTTACTTACTAAAACCAAACTTGATTAACCAAAACGATTAGATATTGATCCATCAGATCTTTTGGCTGAATAAAAATAATATACGCCATGGATCGTAGCAGAATTTTTACCAGGTTCATCGTAAAATATTATTTTGATTAATAGACAAGGAGTTTACTTAGGGGTTGTTCAAATAAAAGCTCAATTTGTTGTAGTTTAAATAGGATAGATTGGGCGTAATCCACGTATTCCAGTTCCAATTAAACCATCATTAGAAGAATTAATTGAATGTTATACGCTCAAAAATCTTTTTGAATTAAAAGGTGGCTAAGATAATTCCTAAATGGAATCTTAAGTAAATACTTTATTGTAGCAATGTTACTAATTTTAGCAGAGTGAACCAAAAAGCTAGTAGACCATCTTACCACATGGAGGTAAAACTGTTTAAGATATTATATCATAAATATAAAAACCACTTCGTTAAAATGATGAAATATCAGAATTTACAACCACAAATTTGAGAAACAACATTAAATAAATAATAACTTCAGAATTTGAGTCTATTTGCTAATTCTGTGAATTTACTGGACAATACTCTGTTTTTAACAGTTTTGTGTTTGTTGTTTGCAGGAACTTTGGTATATTAACATTTTTAGTTGATAACACTAAATAATACGTAGATCCAATATTTGGTTTCTTAGATTTTGATTATGATTCTATCGAAGGAGTAAATAAAGAAAAATTATCCTAATTATCCGATGAAAATCTAGGCCTTGTTAATCAAACCACAAACGCTTTTGAAAATATCATTGTCGATGAACAATATAAAGGGGATCGCCGTCTTACATCTGTAGCTTGTAATTAAATCGTTACCGATTACTAGATTTAATTGGTTTTAGGGTTCTAAGATACTTCGATTAAGTACTTTGATATTTAAGTTCAAGAAGCAGAAATAAATGTATATGAAAAATGGCCGAAACCAGCTTAATAAATGCAATACCATTTAGCCCTAGGCCCAATCATACGACTTTAAATGATTCAACTTGATCCAAGTTCAATATTCTTTAACTATGTTAGTAGCAATAAGATGACATTAGTTAATTTTTGTGAACAACTTTGTTACGTTCAAGGACATTTAAACGAAAGAAGTGAAAAAATTAAAGTAGGTGAACCATTAATGGTACTTTAATGTTATGGTTAAAGTACAGATCAATTTGGTTAAAATTTACGTAAAAATCATATTAATGCAATGATTAGAATGAAATTATTCAATTAGATGAATGTACAGACACAATCTGAAAATACAAAACTCTATTGGAAATAAACTCTTGACAATTTAGATAAAAAATCAGATGTTATCTCAGATTTTATCATTTAGCTGATGCATTAACATTCATAAGATAAAAACGTAAGAGCAGAGATAGCCTCATTTACTGGAGAAGATGGGAAAACAATATCGGTTTCTGGTACACTTGATGGTAGATTAATAATTAATTAACAGGGAAAACAAAATTACACGACCGCTCGTATTCCAATTAATATTCTCGATAAAGAATGGCTTGTCCCTGATCCAATAACATCATTAGATTCTATTTAATAAGTAAAAGTTGTTATCACAGGACATGCATCTGGCTATTTAAGATTTTATAATCTTGTAGGTGATGGCTCTGTCAAATTACTTAATAGAATTAAAGTATCAGATTTACCAATTACAAATATCTGTACAACACAAGATTAGTAAGCTATGATGGTATCTGACAGTGGATTTAACTGTTTCTATTTAAGTTCCATTTAAAAAGATTCATTAATTTTAGGTTAATTCAACATTCTTTCAATGCCTAATTTATCACCATTTGATCAAAACTCGAATTTTGCTGGTGTTACAGTAAGCTATAATAATTTCGTTTTATAACAATTGAATAAATTAATTTATTCCGTTGACGAAATAAGAAATTAATTAAAGTAAAAGTCTGATAATTAGTAATCTGTGAAGTATTGTAAACAATCAATTATGAATGCCGCCAAGAAGCCTACTGATGAATTGAGTATGCCAGCCAAAGTTATGCTTGGTTCTGAAAAAATTACTGATGAAAATGTCGAAAAAATTCAAATATAAGTTAAACCTCTTCTTTAGCCATTTTTAGATTAGTATCTTAAGGAAATGTTTAATCATATTGTGAAAATTTGTTGCACAAGAGAAAGTTTTTATGTTGCATTAAGTAATGGCGATATCGTAAAATTAGGGTATCCATCATCAGATAGAATAATGACAGCAAATGACTAAGGGTTAATCGTAATTGGTAATGAGTTCGCAACTCGTATGCAATAAGCTAACGCATATGAACTGGAGCAATTGGAAAATAAATATTTCTAAATTGGAAGAACATAAATAATTGATCCAGTAGAAATGTCACCTCAAGTGTTACGCACAGGATATCCTATTTCAAGTTTTTGCGTTGATCCATGCGCTGTTCCTCCTCCATGTATTGTTTCAGATTTAATTTATATTGGTCTTAAAGATGGAAGAGTTATGGTTTATTAAATGAAATCTGCACATGAAAAATAAACTATTTAATAATAATCTGTAATGAAAAACGACTTGCCTTTGTCTCAATATCCTCTCGTATCCATGAAAAGCCAAATTATTTAGTTATAAATTCATCAAAATGTATTGTTAATTGCTGATGAATATATGACCTTATTAGGGTTACCATGTGTTCCTTAAGTTGCATTTTTAAAGAAAACAGCTGCATAAATTTTAAAGAACGATGATATTTTGCCCCCATTACCAACTTCAGAATTACTAATTAATTAAATTTAGGCTTCTGATATAAAACTTTCTGGACCAATTAGATCATGTTAAACTTAAAATTATGTTGCAGTTGATACATAATATGGGTTGAAGCATATTAAATTGCAATCACGTGAGGGAAGATGCGAATTGTCAATAGTAATGTCTGGTGGCGAGTATTATCTTCTTGAAATACCGTAATAATTTATAAACACATGTTCATAGTAATAATCAAGTGTTGATGCTGCAAGCAGACAATTTATTTAAAATTCATTATAACAATCAGGAGCAATTGATGGTAATGTCTAAAATAAGACCAACCTAAAAATGAGTAACGAGATGAGAAACTTAAATCGTAACTTTTTCATGACTTAGCAAGATCAAAGCACCATATAGTAACTCATGATCACTATATAAGCGTTTGTGGACGGACCATTGAAAACTGATCATCCGTTTTGTTCTCATGTAACTTAACATTTGTGCAAGCGTTGGTCTATGGAGGCAGCTGATTTGTTAAACTAGAATAACTTGTTGGAACATAAAGACGACATTTTGCAGTATAAGATAGAGGATAACGTGAAGAATTAGGAATTGCAAAAGAAGCAATTATTAAACAAAATAGCGTTGGATTCTTTAAAGATTGAAACATCTTACAGTCAAGCAGCTCGTTTAGCTGGTTTAATAGTAACTTCTAATTTGAGAATCCGTACGAATTCGTTGCTTGTTGATGAGGCTGTGAAGATATGCGAGATTGCGAAGGATATTGAAAAGCAGAACTTATTGGTCTTGAAGGAGAAAGGTTTACAGGTGCTTCCTGTAAATTCTTCTTTGACTTTCTTGTAGCATGGTGAGAAGTTGGAGTCCAATCCGAGTTTGGACTACAAGGATGTGTAGAAGATTTTGGCTGGTTCTTCCAGGTTGAACGAGAATGAGTTGAGAATATCGTCTTAGGTGTCCAACTTGTCTCGTGCTGCTTTGATTTAGAACGCGGCCGAGTACGAGAAGCAGTTCAAGGCCGATTTGCTTGCTTCCAAGGCGTATTTGCACTCGCTTACGCGTGACAGGATCCTTTCGGCCGATAAGAGCCAAGTTGGTGAGGCCGTGTGCGGTCTTTAGGACAAGAACCTCTTCGTGGGCTCCATCCCAGTTCCGGCTAACGCCCAACTCACCATAGCCAAGGCGAAGAAAATAGCCCTTCTGCGCTCAGCCCAGCTCGTATCAGAGCGGATGGCCCCGTATCTCCCACCGGCCCTCGTAAAAAATTCAGAGGGCAAGTACGTCCTCCCCTCGGCCAGCGAAAGGAACAAGCAAAACCAAGAGCAGTAACAGACCTTCGTCCAGGTAACCAGCAGAACCTCCTACGAATTTGGATTCAACGTGGCCGAGTCGGAAACGTACGAACCTCCTACCATTGACCAGTCGCAGGAGGACCCGTTCGGACTCACCAGCCACGAACAATCGTTTTAATCCGGAACCCTCTTAAAAACACTCGGACTCGGAACTGAGCCGAAATTCAGAGCACCGCTGGTTCCATTCGTTCCAAAACCGGTTTACACAGCCGGAGAAAACCTGCCCAGCCAAATACAGCAACTCCCAAGCATAAAAAGGTTCAGCTCAATTTCAACCCCGTCACTCAGGAGAGCGTGCTTCATGGAGTCAGAAATCGTATTCTCGGTCAGAGCCATGCAACAAATGTACCTCCTCAAAGCAATCAACATCCTGCTCATCAAAGACGCAAACCAAAAAATACTCAAAGTAAAAGACCAAAAATTCAGATCCATTTAGAAACTACAAGAATTCGTCCAACAACTCAAAGACATCGGCAAAGAACTCACCTACTACGCACGCGAACAAACCATGACAGAACTCATCGAACAACAACGCAAAAAACTGTTCTCAGACTTCCTAGCAGCTGGTGTCGCAATGGAAGAATGCGCCGAAAGAGCAAGCAAACAAGCACCACTCCTCGGCTCCGAAGAAGAAATTGGCGAACGCGCTATCAACCTTCTGCCCATGGATTTACTCGATATTAATACTGTTGTTGGATTCGTTAACTGCGATCACGTTGATAAAACTGAATCACTATCAGTTGCTCTTGGATTTGATCCGTATGGCTAATAAGACGATAAAAAGAAACAAAACGCATTTGTTCTTGAACTTAGAAAATTGGCATCTCAGTGCACTGTAGAGAAATTTTCCTTGTTGGTAGCTTTGTTCTTAAATGAAATTAAGGCTGGAACCAATTAAAATGCCTAAGTCACATAAGCCCTTTAAGCTTTTACCGATGAAGGATTATTTGCTGTTGAAAATATTGAAAATTTAATAGAAAAAACAAGAAGACAGTTAAATAACTAGAATGTAATTATTGATCCTGAAGTCATGAAAATGGCTGCAGCATATAAAAGAGCATTGTATGAAATGATGCGCGGTTCTGTAGATGCAAGCAATAGAGTAAGTGTTCGTGACATTGTTATTCCACCAAGCTTTGGTTTATAAAATAAAGCAGGGGTCAAATTATCAAAAGAATAAGAGGCTTAAATTGAAGCATACTTGACTAAATTAAAAGAAATAGACGAATCGAGGAATAAGGAACAGAAAAGACTTGTAGCAATGGCACAAAAATTGAGAGAATAAGCTAGCGATCTTTCAACATAATTCGATTATTAAACTCTTAAATAATTGAGAGATCGTAGATTCAATGCTGAGATTAAGATTTAAGCTCTTCAACTTAATCAATGTTTAATCGTCCAAAGATAATTGTAGCGTTAAAAACAATTAATGTACTTACAAGAAAAGAATTTGTTGGGATAACGTTTCTCAGAATTAAAGCTATAATTTGCAGAATATAGAAAATGGATTAAAGAAATCCAACTAAAGTACGCTGAGAAAAGTACACAAATTTTAGACGATATTAAAAAGTTTAATGACTCAATGGATAAAGCCAACATTATTTAAGATGCAAAAATGAGGGAGCTATTAAAGAAAAATGTTAATGCCACTGTTTTAGCATAGAATATTAGGTAAGTATTGAATGGAGAAAATAGATAAAAAATATAACAAAATATTTACAGCAACTATAAATAATTAGAGTAACAATATTAATCTACTCTTGATTTGTTCTTTACTAATACAGAAAGAGACATTACATCACAATACTTTAAAGAGGTTTCAGAAGCTGCAAAAACTCTATTTGATTAATTCTTTAAACGCTAAAATCTTTAAGGAACACATGATAAATCCTCTTTTTCTTCATTATTTAATGATATGATATTCCCAGATGGAATTTATCCCGAATTAATTATCAGAAATTCAAAAGCGCCGATAAAAGCTGCTAATATTCCAATTAGATTTATGATGCCATTTATGGTATTGTATTCGAAGTTAATTCCGCTTGAATCCATTTAGGAATTTGCTGATCTTAAACTAAGTGGTAAAAATGCTGTTGGTTTGAGTTAAACTTTCGATATTCTTAGATCCTTCAAAGGGTTTGCATCCATAGTTTCCTAGTAGGTTCAACTTAAATCTGCGTAAATGAATACATTTGTTAATGAATTAAATGCTATTTAAAATGAATTAGATAATAGTTAATAGTTTGAAACTTAAGCAGAGATAGAAAAGCTCAAATAATTATTTGCAAACGCAGCTGTACTTAATATTATTAAAGAAGGATAAACAGAGTATCCAAGACCTTTTGAAGCATTAAATGATTAGTTTAAAATTTAATATAATATTGACGAATAAGGTAACATTTAAGCGGTTACAGATGTAGATCGTATTGATTTAGACAGTAATGATGATATTGTTATGAGGGATGACTCATAATTCTTAATAATTGATAAAGACTATATAGCTAAAACAATAAATGACACTTTAAGCCGCAAAGGAGCAGAACTTAAATCAAAGTTAGAAGACATATCAAAGATACATATGAGAATTAATTAACTTCGTATGAAGATTGAAATAACATAACAACTTACTAAAGATTTTAATGCGTAAACAACTGATTTCTAAATGATAAAAGTATCAAAGGAAATGTTAGATATTATTAGAACCAATACTTCAACAGAGGTTAGAAAAGCATAAGAAGTCAAGACTATGATGAATAAGCTTGAGCATTCACGTAAAGCGCATGAAATTATTATTAAGGACCGTGATGTTTAAATAGCAAGAATACCAGAAGAAGCCGATAAAATACACATACAGAATTAAATATTAATGTAAAAAATTGAAGAACTTGAAGCCAAAAATATTTAAAGAGAATAAGCAATTCCAGACTTTGTAGATGAAGAAGGTGAAGAAGCATTTGAAGATGAAGCAACAACAACACTTGATTTAGAAGAATTGTCAAAGAAATATTTGATGAAGAAATAAAAGATGAGAACAACTCAAAAAACACTGAAAGAATAAGAGATTAAAGAATAAGAAGAAACCGATAAAAAATTCAGAAGAATTGCAGCTCTTAGAAAAATGCGTGAGCTTTCAAAAGCTCAAGAAGAAGAAATGCAGTTCCTTATCAATGAGCTTGATAAGCTCAGAAAGAAGACATATCCTAGCTTCGAATGAACATGGATTAAATTTATATATTATTTATATTCTAATATTTATATTCCTAGGAAGCAATAGAGCGGCTGTTGTGCTCTAAAAATCCAATGAAAATATCTAATTTTCAATCTAAAACTTTCAATCTAATATTATATACATTTAATATTACTAAATTTTAGTATGCGCCGCTGGTCTAGTGGTAGAATGCTTGCTTGCCACGCAAGAGATCCGGGTCCGATTCCCGGGCGGCGCACACTTTTATTTGTTAATACGATGATTTATTCATGTGATAAAAATATAATTATTATTTGATATTAGAATATAATTCATGATTTCACTTCATGAAATGAGTGAAGAAAACAATAGTTTCTTTGAAAAAATACTACTATACATCCTATTTGGAATGTGTATTCTGTCTATAATATGGGCGACGATTCACTATTCATTAAAATATAGATGTTGTTGCAATAAGGCAACATAAGTGCAAGACTGGAGGAAACAAAAACAATAGAAAAAATATGAGCAAATGTCTTGATTTTATTATAATATTTATAAATAGATAAATATTTTAATCTGATCATCACAATGTTTTTGTTTTTCGCATTTTTGCTGATGGAGCTAATTTTGGTTCGATCAATACCATATCATCTGTTCGTTGTGGTTTTTCTAATATAGAATTTTGTCCATATGAAGGTTTTAGTTATCTTAAATCTATTCCTGCAGTCGGTGCTTAAAGGCTTTCTTCAATTTTAATAGATCTTTAAGATGTATTTATACTTTAATTTATTGGTCTTTTTTCTGATTCAATATAGCTCATTTTATGTTCGTTTTATTTAACGACAGATTATTTAGTTTCAACCTGAGTAATTTCTTGTTCGATTAAATGTTCAACAATTTAGTCAAGTTATGCCTTTAACAAAGCATTTTCATTTTGAAGTAAGTCAATTTAATCTTACTACTAGTCCAAACGTTCATTTAAAATCTTTAATTCATTTATATGTTGTTTAGGAGCTTGCTAGAGTTTAAGCTATTCAAATTGTTTTTGTAAAATAGAAAATTATTACAAAATATCAACTTTAAATTCTAACAGCTCATTTGAATGTTTATTAACATGATTTTAATCAAATTATTTGTTGTCAATCAATGTTTAAATAACTGCTTTATCTCTAGTTTCAATTTTATTATCCTGCATTAACTTTAAGTCTTCCAAGAATGATGGGACAGGTTAATAAGTTTGCTAAATAGGTTTTTGTATCTCTATTTGTTCTTTTTTCACCGGAGGAGATAACGTAATGGCATTACAAAGTTAATACTACTCTTCTAAAGCTTTTATTAAGTTTGAAATAGATTGTGAAACTATACGTTCCATTCCTGTATCGCCGTATGTCTGAATTAACCCAGTCAACATGTAATTGATCTTTTTAGCATCATCAATTGCTTATGACCAATAATTTGTTCTTGCGATCTACTAATTTTTAGACAATAATAATCTATCATGCAGACCTTTAAGTAAGTTTAATACTGTTCTATAAACACTTTTAGTCTTTCCTTACAGCATAGTTTCCATGTCTTACAATGCGGTATTAGAATAGTATGTTGGATGATCCATAATTTTTAATTTATGAAATGGGCAACACAAAATATTATTTTACATTTAGTGATAAAATCAAATAATTTTTATTTATTTGTAATACACCTCAAAGATGATTCATTTACTTGATAATAATACACAGCGACTTCTTTAAAGTTCTATTCAAATTTAATCACCGGTAACTGTACTTAAAGAACTGCTTGATAATGCTGTTGATGCAAATTCTACTGAGATTTAAGTAATTTTAACAAATTGTGGTATTGACGAAATCATGGTGTAGGATAATGGTTGTGGTATAAGCAAAGAAAATTTAAAAATATTAGGAAACAAAAGGGCAACGTCAAAGGACTAGCATACAGATTCATCTGGATTTCGTGGTGAGGCTTTATATGTGATAGCTTCTGTGGCGGAGGTTTCTATTTAGTCTAAAGTGGAGAACCAGCAAGGAAATATGCTGATTTTGAATTAGGATATATGCGAGACGATGTGCAACGAAGGTACTACAGTGGTGGGCCCTCGAATTGCTTTTTTGAATTAGGAAGAAGATTGAAGTTTATCATTTGAATCTTACTTATATCACTGTCCGGCTCAATAATGAGCGGGTTCTCCCTCCTCCTCAATACACTCCTTGACTCTATTTACTATTGATTTGTAAAGTGCTTCAATCACACCAAGGCCTGGTTGAGTCCTGGATAGCTGTGTTACAATTATTAAAGTATATAACTCTGTATATACTTCAATAATAAGTTTCAACTTTACCCAACGTTGTATAATTTAACAATCAAGAAAATTGATTTCTCATTATGAAATGGAAGTGGAAGATCATAAGTAAAATAACTGTTGTTTTAGAGTAGCATCAATATATTATTTAATACTGGGCCCGACTAACCCACTTGATTTCATTCTTCAAGAAACAAAAATACATTCATTATTTGTATTTTGAGAATGAAAGCGACTGTAACATCCTGAATTATAATTCTAATTAAGCGAAGTACCAAGACTTCATCTTGAGCTCCCGGTTGAGATTGAAAGAAAAAGTCCTCCATTGTTTTTCGTGATTAAGAAATACCTAAAATCGTTTAGATTGACCCAGTTGAAGATGAACACCGAGGTTCCCTGCAGGCCCAGTGCTTGCGCTACTAGTTATAAATTACATATTGCGTCCGTACACCAATTGTTGGATCCTCTTATTCTTTTCTCCAATCAGGCTTAACTACCATATATTTTCGAGATAAAATCTTTCATAAATTAGCTTTGGTGACTAAAACGTAGAAATTACACAGGGATATCTTAAACGAGTGATATAACTTGTTCAGATTGATACAATATTTTATGAATTCCTCCGTTGGACCCAGAAATGAAGAGAATACAAACGCTTCAGATCTGCCTAAGTTTGTTAAGTGAATTAGTTGGTCTTCCCTAAACATCTTCTACTGCGTTTATTTTTGTCCTTGCCCTCCTTTTATTGCATGTGGCAATTTCTATTTTTACTTTTTGGAATATTAAATACTGACTTTGAATAGTCGATTATGGTCTAATACGATTGAAATCATATTTTTAGCCATCGTGTGTTAATGAGTAGTTCATGAATAATCTCCAACTTGAGATTGTTTATTGGAATTTGTCATCCGCATTAGAAGTGGCAAAATATTTTAATATATAATTACTCACATAGTAAACAAGAAAAAGCAATTCCACCTCCCACACCTGTACGGTTACTGTTTCAAATTTATTTTACAACATTCCAGTTAGGCGTTATTATTATAAGAATCAAATTTAGGCGATATCAAAGCAGTTGCAGCGTTTTTGCTTCCATTTTGCGCTGGCCAATCACGGGATAAAATTCAACATCCATCTAAACAATAATTTGCTTTTGAACACGGGTCTGATTGAGAGCAGGTGCCCAAAATCGCTGTTTGAGAGCATTTTCGGGCTATAAAAGGACATGATCATCTTGGACGCCGACAACGTTGAGTTCGGGATTTCCGGGTATGTGTCCGGCCAAAACGGGGGGATTCCGTTCCAAAACGCGTCCAAACTCTTCATAATCCTGAATAACAAGCCAATTATTAACGAGGACCTGTATTAGCTGGTCAAAAAGACGTTTAAGGAGAAGTCGGCCCTCACCCAGCCAATTGGCGTCATTTACCTCCGCGCACCAAACGGGAACGTTGATTTCAACATCTCAGCCGATAAAACTGAGGCGAGAATCGTCGGAGAAAACAGATTAAAAGAGTTCCTCGTTAATTATTACAGAGGAAAACTTCAAACTCAAGTGGTTCAAAACTTGGAAGTCATACAATAAACGGCTGTGCCGAGTACAACATTTTAACAAAAGCTCCAGATGATGAAGACGCAAAAGCAAGGAGTGCGGATAATGGAGGCGAATGTTCAAAACACCTCACTCAAAACTGTTAATAATAATTAGAGTCATATGCAGCATAATTAAGCTAGTAATCAGGCTAAACATATTAGCACGAATAATCAGACCATTAATACAAATAACGTTAACAATAACTACAGTACACCAACATTAAATGTACAACACAAAGAAAATAAAGTTGTTATAGAATTGACCGAGGACAGCGACGAATTGATGACTTATCACCAGTCCAAGCAAATATCGCAGCCAAACTTACAGAGCTACTAATCATTGTTAAGTTAGTCGTAAATATCTCAAAAAACTGAATAAAAAATTGACATTGAAGCTATATTACAGAGCACAGATTTTCTGAGAAACCTAAGCTAAATATAATCTGATCATGTTATTGAAAATGAAGTAAACAATGCCGAAATAGATGAAGACAAACAAAATATATTCGAAAAACTACAAATAATCGGACAGTACAATAACAGCTTTATTATTTGCCACTATAACCAGATTACTTACCTGCTAGATCAACATTCACTGGACGAAGCTATTCACTTTGAACATCTACGAAAAAATATTAAAATTCCTCGCCAAAAATTAGTTGTAAAATAAAAATTAGATCTCACTCACGAAAAGAGAGCATTGTTAGATTCTATATATGATGAAAGTATAGGAAAAGAATGGGGATTCAATGTTATAAAGTATGATTAAGATTATTATTTCACTGAAGTAGGCGTTATTGACAATAAAATATTGACACAATAAGATTTTGAATCATATTTCGAATCTGAATGCAAAATTCCAGACAGAATATAAAATATTTTGGCTAATCGCGCATGTAAATCGTCAGTACGACTCGGAGATTAGCTAAATGCTTAGCAAATGAAAAGTTTGCTTTTAAGAGCATCTGAATGCGATAATTGCTTTAATTGTCCACACGGACGTCCATCAATATAAAGAATTTATGAATGATTACTATTTTACAATCCAATGTCACTCATTTTTTAAAAAATATTATAATACGTTATTTAAACATACCATAATAATTTCATAACATATAATTAGTCCAGAAATTATTATACATGAGATGAAAACAAAATATTTTTAAATATTTGATACATGTAAAATTTGATTGTTTAAAATAGTTATTCTTTGTGAAAATGTTGAATCGCTATTATCTGAATGTTACTAAGCTAAATTATTAATGTTGGCTTCTAATTTTATAGATGAATCTATTTATAACTGTTAATTGATTAATATTTCTTTACAAACTTAGCTTTAAGTTGATTATAATATAGAATGTATACCTTCATCTTGATTCTTTAATTACAACTTTAAATTAATATTTACAGATTAGCTGTTTATTGTTTTGATATTAAACTTGTATCGATAGCTTATTTACCATAGTACAATTTAGATTTTAACAGACGTTACTTATGCTTATTAAACTAATATGATTAAGACTTCTAAATCTTTAAAATATTATTACATATATTTTGTTTGTTCATCTTATTTTAGTTAAACTTGAAGTGGAAAGTATTTTTAGTTTAACAAAAAATAAAGTAATTCACTCTATTTCCGCATCAGAAATTAATTCTGGCATGTCATCATAATTATCTCTGTCATTAAACCATTATGTTTATATTTCAACACCCATTTCCTTATAATTTTAACTAGTACGATTGAAGATATCTTTCTTCACACCACTGTCATTGCATGTAAATAGTGAATTAAGAGAACACATACTTTATTTGCTTCTTTAAAAGTAATCAGTTTCTTCATTTTAACTATTATCTTAATCATTTTATTAAGAACTAAGTCTATATTGAAGACTTACACCAAAGTAAGGTTCGTTTGCTTTTAAATTTACTGTATTCATAATCTAGTTTGGTTTTGCAAATATTAGTCTAATTTCATTATCAAACAAATTCAAATGAATATTAGACTGAGATTCAGCATAAATCAGTGATGCATATTTATAATCAATTGATACTGCTCCTGCATTCTTCATTAGTATATGAAGGAGTTAATTGTCTATTTCTGGTTGAGCGCATAATAACATAAGTGGTGTTTGGTTTTAATTATCGCGAACTTCAGCTTCGAATTCTGAAAGATAAATAGCTATTTCAACAAAGTTATTTTCGATTGCTAACATCAACGCTGTTTGACCTTATTCATTTAATAGGCCAGCTTAATTAGTATGTAATTTGACCAGTTCTAAATTTTATAGCAAGACAGCTATCATTAAATCAGAATTACCATCAACACTTCTACTATTTTTAAATTTTTATAGGTACTGTAAAAGATCTACGTTTTTAGTCATTGCGTATTAATAAATTGAACATGGTCCTAGTTTTTAGTGTTAAGATATTAATTTTTCAAGATAAGGGAAATATTGCTTTGCTTAATAATTAATGGCAAATTGCATCAAAAATAATAAGTCTGTTTAACTGTATTTATTATTTAAATATTACGCAAGAACATTTGTACCTCTAGCCATATCAACTGTGAAAATGAATTTTGGCAAAACAAAATACTAGCCAATAACATCTAAAATTTAAGAATTTGCTAGTTAACCAACAAGTTATTTCTAATCATTGTACTATAACTACACTTTAAATGCAATCTTAGATAAATCAAATGAATTGTTTATTAATAATAAAATTTATTCAATTGTTAAGCTATGGACAAGGCCATTGTTAAATAGTTATTCAAAATTAGAATTCATCTAATTCTTGATACATATCTAGACAGCTAATTTATAATTACTTGTTGGCAACAACTATGTTGGTTGTTTTTGTATCAACTATTACCAGTATTCATAATCTGAAACCAGCGCACTTAAATTTTAAATTGTTTCATCTAACAAAATAAGAGGATTAAGTTGGTTTATCAGCTAGTGTTCATGATTCAATTCGTTTTCTACTTGCTCAATGAACTATTATAAGTTCTATTCCATTGTTTCCTACAGATTAATTGTCCATCCATTGCGATCAATTGAATATTAGTATTATTGGTATTATTTACCTCTTTTACCAACGAGTTTACCGTTTTCATAATAAATAATAAAGAAAGTTGAAGGTTTTTCTTTTCTACTCCAATTACAAATATATCCAAGAAAATAATTATTAGTTGAATATACTAAATTAAAGTCTGGTGCAAACTAACTAAGTTCAATAGCTTCTTATGGCTTATTATTATAATCGAGTGTGAAAAACGAACCATGTTATACGTCTCTTATTAACATTTTATCGGCCAATTAAAATATTCTAAGCTGAGTAGTTTACAGTTAGAACACCTCTTTAAAACTGACTGTATGCGCTAGTTGATAATTATCAGAGAAAACAACTTAATAAACAGTGTCACCATTAGTCACGAACAATTGATTATTAATGCTGACCACTTTATTATAAACGCGATCAGTTTTAAGAAAACCTGGGATTTTGCTCACAATTTATACCCCTCTTTCAGAAAACTCTACTAATTCATCGTAAACATTGCTGAAATGATAAGTTTATACATTATCATTAAAGTTAAGAGTGATTGCTACTGTTTAATACAATTACGGAAACTCCATGGTGTATTTAGAAAACCCATCTCTAGATTAGTTAAGTTTGAAATTAAAATCAATGGGTAACGTTTCTTATAATTTTTATGTATTTCTATCACATATAAATAATTAATTATTAGAATAGAAGTTGATCTGGTTGTCAAATATGGTCAGATATGTTCTATCGTCACTGATCATTCTGTGGAGTGGTTGACACACGTGTTTATGTAATTTCAATGATTTTAAGCAACAGTTTAGAATTCAAATAGTTCAGTTTGACTTATAATTATTTTAAAAATTGGTATTAAGAATTACTTAACCATATAATCTGTTCAATGACACGATGTTAAAGTAATTTCTTTATTTCTGTAGATTTTGTAGATTCTATTGTATGTAGTCACATAAACAATTTGAAAAACCCTGTATTCGGTTACTTGAATAAGTCTATTACCTGTTTATGTTGCTTCACACAACACTGCATAACTTTTACACGCATATATCTAAATTTTACCAATGTTAAGTCAAATACTTTCTACAACAAAGTCAAAATTTGTGTACCCTTTAATTGTACCTTTTTTATTAATATTTCAGCGTGACATTCATTGCCGATTTTGATAAATTTTAGAAAATGCAGATTTTTATTTTTCAATTCTTAAATTACTTTACAACAATATTTTGCTTTGAGTCATGCCATATGCCGAAAACCTAGTCATATTGATTTATTACATACCAAAATAACATTAAAAGAAAACATAACACCGTAAATTACGTCTATACTGGTCACCCTTTTCTCTGATCATCACATTTCCTTTCCTTTCTAAACCAATGATCAATGAGAAACCAACAACATTCCTCTCTAACCAAATGTCTCGCACGGCGTTATCACACGTCTCACCTCCTCACAGACTCTCCGTTAGCTCTTTCGGGCTAATGGAGTATGTTTTTGAGATCTTTTTGTTGATAACTGCTTTTGGTTGAGTATGGGAGTTGCGTGTTATGCGTTGTTTCTTATTTGGTCAAGGTTTAAACCAGGGAATAGTGTCATTAATTGGTTGTCACTCCAAACAATAATATATAGCACACGATGTTTAAATATTAATAATTATAACATACAACCATTATTCAACCATTGGACAATTTTGAGTGAAATCTTTTGTTCAACTGCACTTGCAAGGGGTATAGATAACCTCCTTATAATGTACCCAAAAATATTGTAATATGCGAATTTTGAGTGATAAGGCATTTTGGTGCTAAACAAATTATATAAAACAGTAATTGTAGTACCTTTAACTGCCTTTAAAAGGATTCAGATGATGTAAACTGTTATCAATATTATAATATAAAATCAATGAAAATCTAATTTCATTATTACTATAGTGCTATTTACGGTGTGAAGCTGTTTAAGGTATCTCGAAGGTATCGTAATCTTTAGTAAACTTGCGAAGAAGTCTTTGAGACTATCAACGCAGCTAAAGCATCATAATCGTGATTTCCATAAATTCGTACACCATCGAATAATATTGCGTCTTCCTCATTTGACCACCTGTCTCTTTGAACTCGGATGCATTTTGTTTTGATTATATTTATTTTATGTACGTACTAGTGTATTTATTACAACATGGTAAAGTTTTATTCCATATAGTTCGTACATTACTTGTTTATCATCAATCAAAAATGAAATGGAAAATATAATATAACTAAAATATAATATAAATATATTCAAATTACTACATAAAATTACTTTCACATTACTATTTAAAATTAAATTGAAATTAGAGAAATAATTGTATTTGTAGATAAATATATTATAGTTAAGCAAGTTCGCAGATAAGTTGAATTTTCGGAATATCAACATTACACTGATTTTAGTAGGGAATATTTAATGCGATTTGTTTGTAATATGTAAAAACAAAATAGAGAGTTTTTTATTATTAATTTACTAACTCTGTAATGGTGGGGCTTGTCATGCTGCTACTAAGATAATCTGATGAAGAATTTATCAAAAAATCTGGTAAAGCCCGAAAGAGCTAATGGAGATCTTTTTGTTTATAACCGCTTTTGGTTGAGTAGGGGGTTGCTTTTAAATTAAATAGAAAACAGAATAAAGAAAATGATAAAATAGAAGTGAAATTATTAACTAAATATTTTAAATCTCCATTGATGTAAATTTATTATTGATATTGAAATAAAAAAGACATCACACCGTAAATTACGTCTATACTGGTCACCCTTTTTCTCTGATCATCACATTTCCTTTCCTTTCTAAACCAATGATCAATGAGAAACCAACAACATTCCTCTCTAACCAAATGTCTCGCACGGCGTTATCACACGTCTCACCTCCTCACAGACTCTCCGTTAGCTCTTTCGGGCTAATGGAGTATGTTTTTGAGATCTTTTTGTTTATAACTCGGGCTATAAAGCCAAAATAACATTTAAATTAATATCAAAATTGAAACCAAAGAGCTCTTTTAACCCCTCACAACCCATGTCCTAGGACTCTTGACCTTCATATATAGTATAAAAAGTTCCTGAGTGAGGGCATAAATGACGGGCTGAGCCCGTTTTGTAAGTGGAAACACTGGTGTGCGAGAGCCCATGTTTTGCTTTCGAAAGTCTCACAGTCGTTCGTTTGTGCCGTCTCGAGGAAGTGAAATGAATATATAAATATAAATATATATATATATATATATATATATATATATATATAATATATATATAATATAAACATATAAACAATAAAATAGTTCTCACATGTCAAGTGGCCCATTCCCGCTGTACTTGACCCGTTTAACTTTGACGGTCGTTTTGACGGTTCCGAATTGAATTTTCCTCTCCTTGTAGAAGCCGCTGGCTACGTATTTGCCCACGTTTTGAAGGGTCCTCATCGCGAATTCGACAACGGCCCCGTTCGTAATAATCGGAGGGAGGCAGAAGTTCTCGACCAGGCTGCAGGTCCTCATGAGCTTCTTCGGCTGGGCCTCCATCACCAGGTAAATGAAGCCGGGCATCATCTCGTCCATTCCAAACGCAATCTGCTTCGGAGTGAATGGAGGAACCTCCGGATCAATCTCGTACAGATTGTCGTCAAAAGACTGCACCGGAAGAGGAGTCTGCGTGAATATCGAATCAGCCTGAGGAAGGGACACAGTTGCTAAAGTAGCCTCGTCATTCAAAGATTGCAAATCAAAATTCATACCCAAATCCTGCGGGATAATTCTGTCAAACTGCTGCATCGCATTGAACTTATTTTACAACTCTATGATTTACTGCTCCTACACCTGCTGCTTGTACTTATCAACATGCTTTTTGTACTACTCCGCTTCAAGCAGCTTTCCAATCGCGATTTCAACGTTTCTGTAGATTAACACCATCGCAAATGCCATTTGAGACGGAGAATTTAACGTGTGAATGCTTTTAAGAATTTATTTTGCTATCCGCCAACTATTCAAGCGATTCGCTTACTCTGGAATAAAAAATGCTGCTAACCCTAAATCTTTGGGACTAAGTTTGTTTTCAGGGCACCCATATAATTTGTAGTTATGCTGTATACGTTTATCAAAATAGCAGGATTCAGGATCAAAATTCAATAAAATTTCTGTTAGTTAGCGAATAACGTATTCGAAGCAACATATTTTCCAAGGGTTAAGTTTGATTTGCAAATGTTTCTCTAATTATGTTATACGTTCCTGAAAATTTACTGATATTATTAAAGGTTACTTAGATTATTTCTTATTTATGTTAGAAAATGACGAATCCGACTAAGTTGATGCTAAATTTGAAGCAGAAACTGAGCGAACTATAGTTTATTATCTAGCTAAAGGTGATAGAAGAAAAGATAAGCTCTCATCTACAGTATCACCTATTGGTTTTACAGTTTTTAGTTTTCGATGCATAGCACTAGCATATTGTGATCGTGGATCACCTAATTACGGTAAAAAATCTTCTTCCATATTTTTAAGGAAGTAACGTATAATATCTATCGTTGAATCTATTGGTGCTCTTGCCACAGATATTTTAAAAGATTTTATATGATCAACCAACTTCATTGGAACTAAAACTTATTAAAATTCTTTAGAAGCTTCATTTAGTGTTTATATATGATATATTAATTCAGTTTATTATACTGACATTTATAAATGATGTGGACTATTAAATAATTTTGTTAGAAACACATTAGTTATAGATATTATTAAATATAAGAGTTTAAAAGTGGATGTATTTCAAACTAATACATCTAAGCTCAAAATGAGAAACAAAATATCATATAACATCAGATATTTGATTACATCAACAAGTAAGTGCATATTAATAAGCAAATATCGACAGCTTAATATGCTGTTGTGCTATTTTATGTTAGGTAACTAAATTACGTAATTTTGATGTGATTGATAGTTAAAAATTCATTTAAAATTAGTTTAGATTTGTATTTGAGTAATTGCAACCACTTCACTAAAAATGTCATAATCAGATCATGATAATAATTCGATTTCTAAATCTAACATAAGTCCTTTTTTCAATAAATTTGACTCAACATTTTTGAATGACGTTGCATAGGCATCTAATTATTTTTAATACTAAATATTTGATACAACAAAGCAAAACACAGAAAAACTGCCAAATATAAAATAGTAATTAGTAGACTCATTTAATGGATTAATTATTTAATTTTAAGGGTAATTCAAAACGTATTAAGAATTTTTACCTCAATAATTAGAAAACGAAATATATTTTCGACGTTATCATTAATTAAATTTCAATATAAACCCAGAGGCAGAGGTATCTTTGTATTTATATTCATAAGCTGATTTAGATACAAATTAAATTTAAAATTCATCAGATGATCACATACATATTAAATAGACAGTTCCTGAACGCGAGATTTTTAGAGTTCGATAAATTAAACCTTTAATCAAATGTTTCCTAAGTAATAAAAAATATTCAAGGATTCGAACTTTATAAACGTAGTTTGATATTAAGTATAAAAATATTTTAATATTACACGATTTCTACTAAACTCCGATAGATCTACTTCATTCAATCGTTTATTACTTTACGCAAAAAATAAATGTTGCAGTTCCTTATATCAGTGATTTAATAGCATCAACTGATTAAGTTCATGAAAATTTAATGCTTCCACACATGTAAAACTTTTTAATGTCATTAACAAAACATATATTTTTAGGTCAGCGATATTGCATAGCAGCTTAAGGAACTTCTATTTCATTAGCTGTTCTAATTTAAAAAATGGATCCTAAATGCTAAAAAGTATTCGCACTAAATCCCATTTAAAAGTTTGCAATGGAACCGTAAAAAATGGTACAAAAACCGAATGTAGTTGTGACGCGATAACCTATGCCAGATGAAATTTCTATAATTTCGCATTCTATAACTCAAGCAATACAATCTATCGATAATCTAGGACGAGATAATTGTTCAAGTGAAATTCCTGAACCTGCTAATAGACCAAAACTATTAAATATCGAAACGAAAAGAAAAAGTTTTTCTATTTCTGAGATAGTGAGTAGTCAATAAAATAATTCTAAATAATTTAATGATTAAAGTCTGATGGTTAAAATTAATAAAAAATAAGAAGAAAAGTAACCAACAGATAATAAAACAAAAGATATAGTAAATAACTCACTTTCATAAATATATTAAGCAGAAGAATTAAAATAATTGATGTACTCTTTATAAATATCTGAATTAGAAAAGGTTTGCATGCCAAAAACACATAATGATTTTTATTAAATCTATAAAGATTACTTTTTTAACAACAAAAGATTAACTTAATTTAAAAAATTGCTTCCCGCATTGTATTTATTATCTGACTAAGAATAAATCAAGTTTTTTGATGAATTACATGATGGCTACTTTTTTGAAATGTTGCATGAATATTAATATATTCAATAAGCTGTAAGAATAAATATGGGTTAATAAATATTATTTTTATTTTCTGATCACAGTTGCTTTACAACAGTTGAGAACATAAAATAAGTTTTGAATGTGTGTTAAAATAATAATATTTAAGCAAGAACCATGTACGGAACAGGTTAAGAATTATTTCATCATGCAGCAGTATTTATTGCTCAAGGAGTACGGGAGACATTCGGAGATGTGTGAATATTTTATTGATAATTATTATTGATAATATAATAATATATAACAATTTAACCAAGAATCACTGATAAACGTTTTAGACTGTGATCATATTTTCTTTTGGTTAACCGCTTGGCAAAATGTATTGCAACTTGATTTTCAAAGCCAATACTCCTCCAGAAATCATTATTGATTAAGTAACTGGTGGTTTATTAGGACCAATTATGTCACCGCTTGCAGTTCCTACTTTAACGTTGACACCTTGTGCTGCTGCATATTGAGCGCGAACTTTAATATCTGTTTGACCGATACCAGTCATCATAAATTAGCATTCCGCCTGAGTGGTTGTTCCTATGGATTTCATAACAAATGATATATTACCATCAACAAATAATTTTTTAGTAGCGGTGATCATAGATTGTTGTTGTTGAGTTTGCTGAACTTATTACTAATAAACTTGGCCTTATGGCTAAGCTGTGGATGGTCCCATTAAATCGTCTAACAATTACATTTGCTTTGGAGCTTATTATGAGGAAGTACCCATTCCAAGCAGATCATCCATTGTAGTTTATTATTGCTATTTTTAAACTGGTTACACATTTTAAACAACTGGTTGTTTAAACTATTGTTACACCTGCATTCCTTAACCTGGGACAATTTGTGCATATCCTGGTTTTGGAGGACCTTGCATTTATTGAACTGGAACTGGGGGTTAGTACTATCCGGCTTATGGAATAACTTGTTGCATTACTTAGGGAACAACTTACTGTTGTTGAGTGTATTGTTGTTAAACAACTTCTTGAGGTTTTGGTTTTTAATATTCGTTTTAAACGATTTAAGTTTAAATACGTGGTGGAGGAGGGATTGCACCGAGTAAACCAGAAGCTTTTGGTTCTGTAATAGCTATAGAATATTCATAAGCACGTTATTGTATTTCAGGATCTGCGTTTTACAACAGCTTTTGTAATATTTGTTGTGACATTTCTTTAGCAGCCGGGCATTTTGTATACATTTTAGCAACTGTTGATACTGCATAACGTATAAGAACTTGAGATTAAAGTGGACCTTCTACAATCTAGAAAATTGTATTTACAATAGCTGTTGGCTCTTAAATGAGATTAGCGCATTCACCAATGCAATACATACAAGCAGCCATCAAAGTTTCATTGTAAAAGTATTATTGAGTTTACTAAGCTTATATGAATATTGAAACTAACTTTTCCATGGCGTAAGCTTAAATGGATTTTTCTCTGGCTAAGTGAGCTGTGATCTATCTTATCAAATCATCGTTGGGCTTTCCTGCACCGATTAATTGCAAACAAGCGAACAAAATGTCGAAATGCCATTCTGGATCGGTCGAAAAAGATTCTGCGATGAAAGCAACAGATGATATAAGTTCTTTCTTAATATCTTCATTCAATGCCCCTTTGATAGCTAAGTATTTGCCTTTTTCAATCTTACCAATTAAGTCTAAAAGTTATTATGCAACTGTTTTAGCACTATCTTAATCAGTGATCAAAACGAGCAAGTTAAGTGCTCTTCTTCTAAGCGTGATAGATTCCTCTTACATACATTACAAAACGGTGGATCTATGTCTTTAGGCACCTTGAGTTTCATTTGTCTTATGAATTATATCAGTGATGCTAGCTAATGCGGAATATCTAACGCTCTAGTTTTTGTGATCAAGAGATTCTGTAAGAGCATCAGCGGCAGCTGCTCTAAGATCTTACAACTTTTTAGGATTATCAGAATACATTTGAACTGGCAAGCACATAATTACGCGAGCAGCTTCAAATTGAACACATACTCTTGCTGGAACTGATTCACCTTTCTTATGAATCATCGTCACTAAGTTCTCAAGTATATCAGCCATTTGTCTCTTAATAAATTGATCCTCTAAAACAGGTATTTTAGCTATAATGGAAGATATTAATCTCAATAATGCAACCTGTAAAAATGGATCGTTAACACCACCGATTTCATGTTCTTACACACCTGAACCAGACTGTGTTGCTATTTCTTAAAGAAGCTTAAGATATTATTAAATATTTTAGCAATATTTTTCTGCTGAACCATCAACTGAAGAAATCAATTGTTAGGCTAACTAACAGCCAGAAAGACTGATAGACTATGACTTATCCAATATGCTAGCCATGCTGGGTTCGACAAAAACTTCAGCAACTTCTGGGGCGACTTTGGCTGTTTTTAAGGCTACAATTAAAGCCTTTTTACGAATATAAACAGAATCTTTGTTTTTAATCAAAGCCAAAGTAGAAGATGATAATTCAGAAAGCATTTCTGGAGTTCCAACAGCAGCAAGAGATTATAAAGCAACAGAAGCTCTATATTAACTTCCAGATTCCATGTCAGTTTTAATGCTGTTAGAGGCCATCTTCAAATAGGTTGGATTATCGTGTGGAACTAATTATAGTGCAAGATAAGATAATCTTTTTTCTTTATGAGTTTTAGCGGATTAGCAAAGGTTTACAATACCCATATCTCCCCAAACTACCGAGTGACCGCGCATAGATGCATAGATGAGTTTGGCAACATTTCTAGCGATATATGGTTGGTCTCTCAATTTGAATGATGAACGAATAGCGGATAGCTCAGTTTCAATGATAGCAGCTTCCTATGCTGGAGTTTTAGCAGCACGAACTCTGCGGATTAATTCTTCAGCAGTGATTGACATTAATTGTTAAGGTGAAGTGGAATATTTTTAGATTGGATGTTTATATTAGTATTTATTTATATTTTCTAAAAATCTGTCCCACGTCTAAATATATGATAAAGTAAACAATATATTGTCTATTACTATATAATTTCATAATTAAACATCAGTTAAGTTCATAGCATAATATATATAATAGTATTTTTATTTATCATCAATATGTTATTGAGAAAAACTAAATACTATTTTAGTTAACAATATTATGTTAACCCGTTGAAAAAATAGTAATAATATGAGATACTTCTATTGAACATATCATAGATTACTATAAATATCATTGATAAAGGCAAAACTATTCAACTATATTCATATTCTATTATATGTTTATAAATATTCTTTTCCACATTTTTAATTTTATATTGTTTATATAGTTATAAATTAATTTGTAACCACACCCTACCTTTAAATGGCAGCAATGTTTTGGAATATGATATATGGTTAGTCACAAACTGACTCACGAGACTTCTCATCTTTTATTTAAAAAGATGATTTAGAATCTATTCTAAAAAGTGATCGTATAAAATAAGAGCTAAGTAATGGATCCTCCTAAGTAACATAATATTTAGCTAAACCAGAGACTATCTCTAAAATGATTGATATATTGTACGATCCAAGTTAAGATCCAGTGCGCCACCAATTAAACACTACTGTGAATGATATATTTATGTAAGACAATGCTGTTATTCTTGATTCTATTGCCAGTTCTCCAGTATTCATCGAAAAGATATTTTAAGTTTTGCTTCCATATAATGAAGAAGCAATGCGCAAATGTACTACTGATGAATTACCATAGCTATTACCAGAATTAAGAAGAGTGCCTTTAGTATGTGCTGAAAATTTTTGTCGCTTAGTGTTCACATTAATTAAAGCTCAACCACGCTTTTAAAAGGTCTTACATTTTCTTTCATAACATTTAGAAATCATGACCTGGTTTGTTTACTCTATTTAGTCAGCGGCTATAACTGAAACACTTCATTACATCTTTAAAATAGATAAAAATCCAGATACTATGGAATTATAATCTAAAATTATACTGTAATCCTAGTTTGTTGAAAGATTATACAGCTTATTTACATCTGGAGGTATATTTGAAGAACTTGTACACGTAGCATTTATTTTCTAATCATTCTTAACAACAGAAATTAAGGCTGATGTTAAAAAATGTATAATGTAAAATTTAGCTAGTATCGCAGATGCTGTGTTGACACCAACTGCTAACCCATCATTAATTAGAAATATTTATACAATCATTGCTATTACTTTAAAATAAGCCGTGAAGATGGGAATATTATCTGAAACACAAGAAGAATCACAATATTTTAGTGATATTGTAAGATTAATAATACATGCGGTTGTCCCTAAATTTGCTGGGTATTTATAAATGGATATGGTTGCCGGTTAGGTCACCCCAAGTAATCTCTATGTCACACATACTTGCACAGTAATCTCTGAAATTTTAAAAATCTAAGAGGCGACTTGTGACTTCATAAGAGAAAAAGAATAATTGCTTTTAAATCATGCATATGGTCCAGAAAACGCTATTGCATATTTAACTCAGTATTATAAAATGAATTGTTAAGATGCTCCACTTCCATTTGTTGTTGGATTTTCTTATATATTCCAAGATGTGTATGTACATTTATATGAAACAACTAAATTCAAATTCGATTAAGGATTTGTTAAATAAGTAACACAAATTCATCAAAGCTCAAACAAACAGGTCGGAACAATTCATTTATTTGGTCCAAATAGAGAACTATGTATGGGAACTGTTGAATATATTATTTAATGTTTAATTGAGGCTGGTGTTATATAATTGGTAATTGATTAAGCTTATAAAAATACTGAGGCTGGTATTATGCATTTCGATACATAATAAATTCTTGTAATAATAGCTGAATATTCAAAGTTTTCAATTGATTTTGTAGGAAAAGTTATTAATGATGAATTGTTTGCTAAGCTTAAGGCAGGTGTTTTGAATGTTTCAAGCTTTATCAGACCTGTTTCTATGGAAAAAATAGTTGTAAATGGAAAAGAAGTAAAAGGAATTGATTAAAGAGCAATGACAACACCTGAATTCAATGCCATAAAAGAAAGAATAAACTTTTAAACAAAAAGAGTTAGTTTAGACGCACTTGTTGCAAATCTTATTAAAAAGATAGCAATTGCTGGAGTAGTAATCAACGGAGATGCAGCATTTTTGGCTTAAGTATATGAGGTGAAGGAAGCACTTGGTATGTGAGAGAACGTTCAATATATTACTTGATATTAAAAATCACACTGAAACTAAAACCATATGTACTATTCATACACCTTTAGCTTTTAGTTTCAAATCGATAGCTTTGTCATATTATTATTCTCCATTGTATATTAATTTCCAATCATGAATTTAATGACCTTTGGTATCAACATTTAATAGAAAATTTTAAGAACACATATCTGTATTATTCCAAAACGGGTCCTTCATTTCTATATTGAATGTATGCGAGAAAAGCAGTATTTCCACCCATCCTTCAGCAGCTTTATTAACCAATTCGGTTACCACTTCAGTAGAATATTCTAATGTTGGTGTAGAATTTACTTCTAATAACCAAATGTTTAGTAGTTCGTCAATTAAAAAATCAAAACCCAATAGTTCGAATGTATTATTCGTTTAATTTATAAATTATTCAGAACATTATATTACTGTTTTCCCAATTGTTGCCATTTTAAGCAATAATTACTTTTCCATTTAGTCTTAATTGGTTTTATCTATAATTTAACAAAATTATTTTAAGTGCATCATATTCCCTTTGAAATTCGTTGCATATTTTTAAATAGAATTATTGGTAAGATGTGCGAACGTATTATTGTAGTCGCTGCTATAATCATTTGAGGCGATTCTTAGGTACGGAGCGCACCACATCCACATTTAAATTGGTTGTGTTTTTGTAACTAGGAACCAGCATCTGATGTCAAATTTCTTATTGTCGATAAGTAATGGTCGTTCAATGTATTTTTGAACGATGTATACGTCTTGTGGGTCTATTTTGTCTTCTTCTGGCAGGTTTTCGTCTGGTTATACTTTTTGTAGAAGTATTTCTTTGAGTTCTGATGCTACGTATATCCCGCGTCCTCTGGATTTGCCTGCTGGTTTGCAGATCCATCCGTTTTGGTATGCGTTAACGTTTTTTCCGAATATGCGTTCGAATTCTTCGAGGAGTGTGTTTGCTTCTGCTTTGAGTAGTTTTTTAGTTGCTTTGTTGACAACGTCTTTGTATAGTTTTTTGCTGTTTCCTTTGACCATTGCGGTGAGGTTTTCGAATTTGTAGTCTGGAGCTTGGTATCCGTTTGGGATTCCTATTAGGTCTTTCAGGCTAAGTGGTGGTAGTGGGAATGCGAGTTGTTTGATCGGGTATTCTCTGATGGTTCTGAATTGAATCTCGAATTTGAGTTATTGTAGTGCTAGTAGAAAGCTTTCCTTATCATTTGTTATCTTATTCGCGTATTTGAAAACGATTTGGGCGCACTTGTAAATAACGTATTATTTGAGGAATTATTCCGTTTCGTCTTGTTAACCGGAAGTGCCCGTTCTGATCTCGAACGAATCCGGTGAAAAGTAAATCTCCGTTTCGGCCGGCTATTTTAACGTTTTTATTAAAGAGCTCTTTTTACAAATTGAAAAATTGTTCTTCAAATGATTCACGAACTGATTCGAGCCGTAAGATCCGTGAAGGAGCAAATTCGCGTCCGCCAAGAACAAATACTTGAACTTGGGACTTAACTGTAAAGAAATGGTGTAACCGTACTTCTCAAAAAAGGGGAACAAAGAAGAGTAATTCTAATTCGCACACACCAACTTCTCGTCTATAACGGTTTCCTACTATTACGGCTTGTCACACGGAGACCTAATGGTTGACGAAAAAGCTACAGTTTTAAGCTGCTGAGACGACTTCGGGCGCTCAATTTACTCATTCACTATGCCATCCGGCTTCAACTGCACTTTACTCAACTACAAAGTTTGTTTGCTCAAAAGCTGCGCTTTACTCGAAATTTTTGGTAAAGATAACGGTTTCATATTTTGGGATGAAATAAACAGTAATTAATACACAATTATGCAATTTACAATTCAACATCACATCATAAATAAATGCAAGTAAAAGATGATGAAGACGATGACGACCTCCTACGGCATACTATGATAACTAATATGTATGACCCTAAGCTAACATCTCAGTCATAAATTTTTTACAGCCTATCCACAGAATATTTACGCAAATAGAAGAATTTATAAAAGAAATTCAGAAGAGAACTATATACACCCGAATCTCGTGAAATGCGGGATTACGTTAGACGCAATCTACCATGTAACGTGTACAAGGCATATATGTATGAAAACGACGAAGCAAATAACTTAATACAAAGACCACGAGATGTTGAGTTTACAGCTATTGAAGCGATTGAAAGTTCTACTATTTAAAATTTACATGGTAATAGAGTGCTCAATGTTAACAGAACATACGCGCGTTTACCACAAGCAAAAGACAATTATATTTCAGCCTTACCAGTTATGTAAAAATATGAAGAAGAGTATGAGTAATTTAAAAAGATCCGAGATTTGTAATAAAGAAAGGAATAAATTGAATATGAAGCTCTAGAGCCTTCTAAGTCATTTAATAGGAAGCGAACGTATTTTAAATCGTCTTTGAATAGAAAGCATTAAGACAAAGCTAAGTGAGCGTATTTTTTAATTTAAAAGTATATTCACTCTGTAAATTATTTTTCTAGGCTTTCGAGTTCGTTCATAACGTTTATCCAGCCTAGATCGCTTGCGATTTGGTAGCATACGATTCCGGGTCCGTATGTTTTCTTTGCTTCGAAGCATTTTAGTAGTTGAACGCATTCTAGGTGTCCCATAAGAACGGCAATAAACAGTGCGGTGCATCCGAATTTGTTTTTGAGTCCGGTTTGTTGGATGAACATGCGGCATAGGTCTGGTTTGTTGTAGTATGTGGCGTACATGAGCAGGCTGTTTCCGTTTTTGTCTATGTGTGGGTGTTGGATGCATGCTGCGCATTGTGCTTTGTTTGAGGTCTTTATGTATTCAATTTGTCTGTTTTTGGAGGTGAAGCATGTGTTTTCGAGGAGTGAGTAGATGGCGTCAATATTCTTTTGTTTGATAAGATCGTATAGTTGGTCCATTGAGTACTAGATTTCTTGCTGTTGGTTTTTGCTCACCCTGTACATGCTGTCTCCGAGTGAGAAGTCCGTTTCTCGGTCGTTAAGTTGTTATTGTACTTCGTAGAGCTCCTCTTTGATCGTTTTTAGGGTCAAATTTGTGATGTCTTGTTGGGTGAGGGTGTTCACGCGCCCGAGTAGTGCGTAGAAGTTGCTCTGTAGTTCTTGTAGGACCATTTTTTGCAGTTGAATGTTCTCGTTTATTATTTTTTCGTTCAGTTTCGTCGTTTGGAGGTCCTCGACCACCTGGGTGAACTGGGAGGTCATCTGCTTGAAAATATCCTTCTCCTGTTTTTTGTCGTTCACTGTGAGGCTCTGCTGGAAATCCAGTACTAATTTCTCAATGCTGAGCTGGTTCTGCTTCATCTGCATCTGACTGTCACGCTGCTTCTCCTCCAGCGAGAGAATGCGCGAGCTGAGCTTCGCTATGTTCTAATTCACGGATTCAAAACGGGACCCGTGCTCGGCTATGATCGCGTCCTGCTCCTGCATCTTATGCTGAATCTCGGATATTATTGACATCTGCTGCATTTGCGCTATTTTCTGCTAACTCATCGAACGCTCGATTAACTACACGTTAGAATCCTCCAAGCCTTTCTAGTCCTCAAGACTCTTCGAAGACTGAATCTTCTACGTCTCGATTTTTTACTAGTCAAAGTACTACTGCTTTAACTCCTTGATTAAAACAACAATATTCGGCATTTTACGCTACTCAGCTATTTACTCCATCGTCTAACCATTCACCGTTATACCCACCTCGTGATTGTACAATAACTTAATTACTTCTACATGACCCTTTTACACAGCTAGGCACAAGGCTGTTTTCCCTTAAGAATCAACTAATCCACACTCGCAAAGCAACGCATTACATATGTTTAAATTACCGTTATAAGCAGCCATCATCAGAGCTGATTTCCCACTTTAGTTTTATAACTTAGATTCCGTTTTTACTAATTCAGCAACCGCCTCAAATCTATTGTGAAAGGCAGCAAACATCAATGCTGTCATTTTCTAACTATTTGAAAGCTTAGACTCTATATTTATCAAATGTCTAATTATTTACACATTATTATTAATCGCTGATATCATTAACGCCGTTTACCCTTCTTTATTGACTGTACCCTTATATGCGTCTGTATTTTATATTATATAGTCCAAATTGTTGTTATTAGCAGCTTCAAACCAATTCATTGGAGTAAAAAAGGGAGTAAAAATTAAATAAATTCATTTAATAATATAATTAGTTTTCTACTTCAAATGAAAACAAATGAAGTTGTATGTACAACATTATTTAGGCTGAAAGAAGAAACTGAAGACATTGAGAATTCAGAAAATCATATATTTGTTAGAGAGTTCGTATCTGATGTTGTCGCAGATGAAACACGTCAAGCACTTACAAATCAAACTGTATATGCCTTAATGCCTTTAGAAAACTTTGATTTGAATAAGACTTATTTCGTTAACGTGTATGAATTTGGTGAAAAGACTATTGAAAATTATAAAAATGTTGATCTTCTCTTTGCTAAAACTAAAATAGTCCCAAGCGTTGGATGTGAACACTATGTTCGAAGATGTCAACTTAAGTGTGAAATTTGTCAGAAATATTATACTTGCAGATTTTGCCACAATGAAGTTGAAGATCACGAATTTCCACGATTTTAAACTAAAATCGTTCGTTGCATGAAATGTCAAACCGAACAGGATATAAGTATTAAATGTACACACTGCGATAATAAATTTGGTTTGTAATATTGTGATTTATGTAAACTGATAACTGGTATATCAGATGAAGCGAAACCATTGTATCACTGTGATTAATGCAAACTCTGTAACGTGGGTATTAAAGAACTGAATCAGCATTGTGATTAATGTGATTCGTGTTACCTTGTTCCCTATTTTGATACTCATGTTTGTAAAAAGCAAGGAACATGCATTGTTTGCCTTGGAGATCTTCATCATTCTATCTATGGTAGTTTTATTATGAAATGTGGTCATGAAATCCATCTACATTGTTATGAAAATTTAGTAGAAATGGATAATTACAAATGTCCTGTGTGTAAAAAATTTATTCTTACTGTGGTGTCCGAGCCAACTTTGATTTTAACAAATGTTTATGTAATAATTGCGCTTGAAAATTAAATCACTGTATTTATGCTAATTATAACATATTCAATTAATTCTGCGGTTCATTTCTTTTTCACTTCATCCTTCAAATGACGAAGCACACACGAAGCCGACGGATCACAATACAAGAGCGTCGCATAATGATGAGAATGTGAGAAACAGAATCACAAACTGTTGCAACCAAGAAATACATTGCTTGTTGCCTTCAATGTAGTCTCCAAACTGTTTATTCCATTTTTAAGCACTTTGAAGTTACAGGCAAGCTAGAAGCTTCTCATGCCGATAATAGTGTCAGAAAATTTGACTAAGCTGAGATTTTCGCGTTGTTAAATATCGCCAGAGCCATAGATTCGAAACTCGACGAATCATAGCTGAAAAATACTAAGCCCTTCGTGGAATTTCCATGTCTCTAACAACAGTATCTCGTCTCCTGGCCAAATTCAGTTTAAGCTTCTATGTTGCTAAGATAAAGCCAAAACTTACCGAAAAGCATAAATTGGAAAGTTTGAACTTTGCTCGAATGAACCTGAAACAACCAATTGAATATTGGAGAACTTTTTAGTATACCGATGAGTATCGCTCAAAATGCTATGCAAATCGAGCGAGTAGAGTGCTCAGAACACCCAAAGACGAGTGGAATCCGAAGTATTTTCTCGAAGTGTAAAATATGGACTGTTTTCGTGCATGATCTATAGTACGATTAGCTATAGATATAAGGGTCCATTATGGTTTATGCCGTGCGGTACGACCATGAATTCAATTGTCAATTCTTAAGTTCTCAGACAAGTTACACTTCCATCACTTAATAGCATAACTTGAAGTTGCAACAAGATAACGCCCCGACACATTTTAGTAAGTATATGAAAAACTTTTATACTGCTAACAACATTGAGCTCTATCGCTTTCCAGTAATGAGTCCAGACTTAAATCCACTTTTTCACTGCTGGAATCCACTGAAGTCAAACATTTCCCCTGAAGAATGTACCACATATGACTTATTAAATGAAGAAGTAAAGAGGGCGTTGGAGTAAATCTCGTTAGATATCATCAATCATTTGATTGACTCTATGCCCAAAAGGTTAGAAGAAGTAATAAAATAGAAAGGAGACGCTACTAAACATTGAGTTAATATATAGTTAAAATTAATACAAAAAATAGTTTTGAAATAGTTAGTATTTTTTGAAATCAAAGTTGGCTTGGCGACCACAGTATGGGAGATTAACGAAAGCAATACATGAAATATATGAACGAAAGATATAAAGAAATATTAATCGCAGAAGAAATGATAGGTAGACATGTTTAAATACACTGTAACGAGTGTAATAAAAATTATGTTAACAAAATGCATCCAGGTCCATTATATTTATGCCCAGAATGTGAAATATATAACTGCGAAGTTATTGATGACACTAAAGAACATTAAGATTAATTATAAGAATAATTTGAAAAACAAATTTTATAATATCCTAGTATTTTTGTTCCAGAAGACGGAAATGAATAAAATATAAGTAAAAGATTAGAATAGTTTTATAACACCGAAATAAAAATCATTTTAGAACATCTAAACATTGAATTTAACGAAATAACATTACATATTTTACCAGTACTCATTAACAATGGAGATCTCCCAAAAACGTTAGACGAGCTTAAAGAACTCTTTTGGGGTCATGCCGAACAATTAGAATAAATGGAAGATGATGAAGAATATGAAGAGGAAGAATAATAAGAACAGTGATAACTTAAATTAATATAAACGTAAACGTTGGAAGTATTGAAACTTTGGCAATAGATAAATAAATTAACTTAATCAAATTTTATTCACAAAAGATAGCCTTCAAATTATTTAAGAAGAATATCTAATTGCATCATCTCGCCGTGTACAAAAGAATACTAAATACCATTTAAACTTATTATAAACGGTCTTCTCAACTGGTTAACTCTTCCACTTGCTTTGTAAATATATTTTTCTTTTGTTGGAAATATTGTTGAATTCTTAAGTTCACTTGCAAATAATTCTTTCATATCCAGTAAAACATGTTTCCCCTAAGAGTTTTTATCATGAATATATAAAATTATTTTATCATCTATTAAAGCAGTAATCCAATAATCAATGAATGGAGATAAAAATAATTTAATTTTTTATATTATTTAATACTTTTCGTCAACTATAACAATTTAGTCATCGTCCCAAGAAACTAATATAAAATGATGTTAATATGATGCAATGTGAGCTCTTGAGATTTTCAAATCAGTTAAGTTCTGCACAACAGTGAATGTTTCACTTTCATAAGATACAAATTATTTGTTTTACCAATCAAAGCATAAAAATTTATTTTAAGTCGCGGCATAACCAAATGTATCAATACATGGAGCATCACATATAGGAATGATTTAAGAGTTTGTCATCTTATAAACCTTCTGTTATTATTATAATTTACTATCATTAAATGGTATACAATAATATTCTCCTTTGAACATAATTGTTGGAAATGCATTAGCACAAGAATTAATATATGGAAAGTCTATAGACTTAGATATTACTTCTTTAGTTTCTATATTATATTAAATCAATTAATTATCATAAGCGCCTGTTATTTTATTTCCAAATTACATTTTAAAGAATACATTGTCCATCATCTGGAGTGACTTAAAATATAAATATTTGGTTATTTATGCTATTTAGATTAGAAAAAGGGAATATAGTCTTGTGTTATCTTACATGCTCTTTACATACCCTTTTAAAAATGATATCTGATTAATCTAACCAATCAATCAATATTAACTAAACACTAATAACTAGTTATTAATAAATATTTTTAGAGTTAGTAAATTTATATATAATTGACCCTCGACAAGAAATATTTAGACTTTCAAATTTATATTAATAATTTAAAATAATCACATAATTATATAATCATTTCACTTCAAAAGTTTTAACTATCATCATTCTATTACACTGAATCTACACTAATTAATTATAATTATCTTAGTTAATTCTTTAATCTTAATATATACACCACACTTATAATTACCACATTGGTCATGTCCAAAGCACTATTAACAAATATTATGTAATTTTTATATTTAAATCTAAGAATCTTGGATTTCATTTTGTAACTGTTACTAAATAACTTCTCTGTAATTTTTATTTTTTACTATTTTAATACATCCTTAACATATTGATACTCTATCCAACGTAAACGTTTAAAGTTTCTAACAAATTACACATAATTGAACTCGTTTTGAGATAATAGTATTATCTAACTCTGTTTAATAATAACTTGATGGGAGAATTTTAGGGGTTGATCTGTATTTTGAAATAGAATTAATTTATTTATGAATATTAAAATTTGTCAGCTTGAAGTTCAACTTAGAAAAATATGGTATTAATTATCTGAATTTTACTTGATCAAACTCAGGTAGAGTACAAATTACTGATTAATATCTAAGTAAAAATTAAGCAGCCTCTTTAAAAGTATCTTCTACAGAAAAACCGCTAAGAGCAAACAACCTTTAGCAAGGATTTACAACTTATTTTTCAATATAATAACTATAATGAAGCGTAAAAAGATTGTACCCTGAACCATCAATTCTAAATAAGCTTTCTGGCACTTGAATTTAATTAATTAGTTTTACTTAACCCGACTTTATAATAACATAATTAACTCTTTCACCATATTCAGGCTGCAATGCAAATGAATTTAACCCTAATTGTTTTGATGCAATATTTGCTGTTAAGCTTCTATCTGATGATGATGCTTTAATTTTACATCTTCGTTAAAAGAAGAAATCGGTATATTTAAGCTATTATACTGTATATTTTGTAAAGTAATCTAAAAAATACTATTTTAGTTCGGACAAGTCATTATTTCTAAATAGTACTTTCAAGCCATTTTAAACACACTATCTTGTTAACTCAGGGACATCTCTTCTTATAGATTCTATGCCTTTTGCGTCGATATAACGTGGAATCTTATCAAATATATTTTTATTCAATTTGTCAATAGTATCAGGATTAAAACTTTGCCCCACATAACGTTTTTTAGTAACTAATAATGCTGGCATATAAATTCTTTCTAATTTTAATCTCATTGGAGGGGGTATTGCAGAATTAATATACTAAAGTATTTATTTTCCTAAGTTATTAGCAGATTGTAGTAATTCTATTTTAGAATATTACTTATCGCAAAACAGTTGTTTTGTATCAACAAACATTGAGTCTGTATCAGCATAAACAACATTACAACCAAATTATTTTTCAACAATTTATATACATGCGTCCAATGATTGTCTACTCATATCCATTATTGAATCAGCTATTGATGCACATGGCATTCTTCCAGTAAAAGATGCGGAAGTATATCCATATGTGGTGTTCATCAGACCTTTTAATGCCATTTATCGTGCATGACATTTATGCATTCTTGTACAAACTTCTTCAAACACAGTGTCGATTTACTCTTTTACTATTTATGCTACTTTCATGGATTCTAATTATTGGTATAATTGTTATAGTTGTTCTTTTTGAACAAAGAATGCATTTTCATCTTTGACAATTTGTTTACGAACTGCCAGACACTATTTCATTAATTTAGGCAATATTCCTTCTCTAATCCGAGATTTTACAAACATACATTTAGCTGGGCTAAAAATGAAATCGTTTTCAGATAAATTTTTAAAGTCTTAAGTTCTAAACTAAATCTTAAATGGTCCAATATCCTACTAGTTTTTATAATTTTCTAATATAGTATTATAGCACAAATTATAAGCACATATAATACTTGGATACAAACTGGCAAAATCGAACACTAACATTGGATATGCATAGAATCCACTTTTAGGTTCAGCCACTAATGGTGTTGCCTCCATTGCTTTCATTTTAGCAACTTCATATTTAGTTGGCGACGGGCCTAAAACAAATTGTTATTCTCTTGCTTCTGTAAACAAAAAGGCTTCTACTTTATACTGAGAGCCCCTTGTTATTGATTCATAAAATGGTATTTTGAAAAGTTTAGATGTCTCTTGTGCCGCAGTAATAAAATTCAATTTTTAAATGATTAATGCACAATTTAATACTGATTATATTGACGAACAAAAACAAGTGTGAATAGGGAATTTAATATCATTTATTTAGAAGAAACCATCATCTATATAACTCTTTCTATTGACATAATTATCGTTTAGAATTGAATTAATAATTTAATCATCAAGTTCTGGTACAACTTTGTCGTGATCCAGTTTTTTCAGAACATCTTATTATTTATAGTCACTAAGTTTCAAATTCATTTTTGAAACTTTTTAAACGCCAAAAACTAAACGTCCCGGCATTTATAAACCGATAGCATTCATTCCTGTTTTTATGCAAAATTATTAAGCTTTTGAACCAGATTTATATATTTTCATTAACTTTGAAAACTATTCTGATTATTTATTAGGTGTGCGAGAGCATTAACCGATTAAATCAAAGTCATATAATAAACAGTCATAAACTAATCTTCCAAATCCGTTGTTATCATGTTTCCAGGAAAAGATAATATCAGGATCTGCATTTAGAATTGAGTTTTTAATATGTTCGGTTAATATTTTTTATTTTTAATCAAAGATAATTGTATATTTGCATTTTATTCCTACATCTTTCATGTATTATGTTATTAATTACGTAAAGGTTTCTTGTGCTTTGTAATTCTCAGAAAATCCATATATTTCAAGTGTAGTATGCCTTCTAACATCTTAAATACCTTATTTAATGGTTTACTCGGCGATTTTATCGGTGTAAGCTAGAACCACTGCATCAGATATCAAGCTGTATTCAACATACACGTATTTTAAGTACTAATCAAGGGAAATTTGTGTGCTTTTCTGCAGCTGGTCGTATATTTTATAGAATTCGTCGAATTAAGATTAAAATTGGCTCATTTGAATTTACTGAGTAACTACCGGTTTAATTTCTCTATTTTTCAGGTGATTATTGAGTTTATTAAGTGACGTAGTATCTAATTAGTGGCAGTAAAACTTTGGGAATATAGATTTTGTTTATTTCTTTTGTTCTACTTCTTGGTCTGAGGAAAGTTCAACAACGTCACTGTTTTCTTTATATTCTTGGTATTATTTTGCTTCTTAGGTTTATTCGTTTCTAAAGTCGAATGTTTTTCCTGCCCAATTGAACGGTGTTTGTGGAACGTCTTTTTCGTCTGAGTAGTGCAGTTCTTGGAAATCCGTTTTAATTGTGTTTTCTTCGTTTATTTGTTCTTGGACTGAATCTGATTCGTTTTCAGAATTTTGATTTGATTCCGAATCTCCACCTCCGTCCAGTTCCTCGTCAAACGCTTTCACGTCAAGTTCCAGGTTTTCAAAATTATCGTTGTTTTTTGCCACTTCCTATTGAAGTGGGGGTTCGTTTTAGCTGTTTTCATGGTCAGAATTCACATCGTCAATTTGAATTTCATCGTTCGCCTGAGAAAATTGGAGATTCCTGATCATCTTTATGCGCTGCTCCTAGAGCTTCTACAGCTGGCCTAGAAGCTACGGACTGCTCTTGTTACTGAGCTAAGATATTTTTTGCTTGTAAATCGCGTTCTATTGCAAAATCTAGCTGCTACTGCTTGGAGTTATGTCAGAAACCATGCAATCGAACTCGTAGTCGCATGTTGACATCTAAAAAGATTAACGCCTCTAACAATTAGTAACTTACAACCCAGTGGCCAACGATATCTAACAATCCTGCACAAACTTCATAAACAACTAAATATGAGTTTCAAACACCAAGAATGACGAATACACCAAACCCTGGCGTAAAATATTCGCTACCAAAGGCAATACGTTTGGCTCAGTGACTGAGATTTTCATGAATAACTACTATGAAGTCTAATAACCAGTAAATGGAATTGCTTTCACAAAAACTACATCGTGAATTGCAGCTGTAATTTACCCTATTATGTTCGGATACTTTTAAATTAATTATATTTCTATATTTGACACAAAATCCTTTATAAATTATACTGGCTCAGATATTCGAAGCATTAAACTATCTGGCACTTATACAAAGAAATATGGATAATATCCATGCACATGAAGTAAAACTGATGAAATGCAATCATCTTAGTCTACTCCTCGACAAAATAGACGAATAATAGGAGCCTTTTGACAACCTATTTTTGAAATTTTATGAAATTTAGCATCCATATTGCCAGGTTTAGTTACAGCATATTGATAACTAAAAATTTAGGTATCAATATTCATTGAAGTGAAATGAACTCGATAAAGATATTAATAAAAATAATATTATGTTCTGAAAGTAACACATCACTTTTCAGTTATTTTCTTTCTCAAAAAATCAATTTCTTCTTCTAGCAATCTGATCTTCTTTTCGTAGATTGCGCATTTCTAGCATTCGTTTTATCGGTAATTGAGTCTGCTAGGCGATTCATATTTATTATAGCTTAATTTTTAAGTGTATTCATTTTGATCTTTTGCAGTTCTGCTTAAATTTATGCTTTATTTTACCACAGTTGCAGATTTTGGGTCCATAACCAATTCTGATCTAGATAGAACATCTTCTATCTTTGAAACTTGTTTTTCCTCCTCGTTAGCAACTGGCAGTACTATTTGTCCATTAGTCACCTTTTACAAAGCATTGAACATCATATCAAAGAAGCCGATCATTGTATTACGATCTGCTTTAACTAAGTTGTTTATTGTTTCATCACTGAGTTAAATTCCTAGTTTTGGTAACACGCGTTTATTCAAATAGACCCAGTTATTGATTTTCCCTTGCATAGAATGCGTTTTTGGAACTGAATTGTACTAAGTTAATTAACTGGAATAAATTCGCGGATTTCTGAGTTTAATTGGAAAATCGTTCTAGTTTTCAGAAGTTCTTGGAGTTGCAGTAGACCAAAACATAGCGAAATTCGCAACTGATCCGTCAGTCAGCAAGCTTAAATTGTGAAGAGAGTAACCAAATGGTACAAGGCGTTCGGAAACAGTCATTGGTGTGGGCGGATTTATAACATTGTTTTAAAAGTTGGATTTTTAATAACTAATATTAAATTATATACAGAAAAAGAAAAGTGTGTTATTTCAAAATATTAAGAAGACATCACACCGTAAATTACGTCTATACTGGTCACCCTTTTTCTCTGATCATCACATTTCCTTTCCTTTCTAAACCAACAACATTCCTCTCTAACCAAAAGTCTCGCACGGCATTATCACACGTCTCACCTCCTCACAGACTCCCGGTTAGCTCTTTCGGGCTAATGGAGTTAGTTTTGGAGATCTTTTTGTTGATAACTTTTCAAAATATCAATAGATTTTTCTTTTTACTCACGTGATCTTTCAAAAAAATGAATAATTATACATGTAAGTCGTTTGATATGTAAATAACATGACTCACTCAACAGCAACAATCCAACAATACATCTAAACGCAATAAATAAATAAATGTAAATCATTATAAGACACAATCATATTTTAATATTGTATGCATTATGTATTAATCTGTTAATTTATAATGAATATCAATAAAATAACAAACAATTTAATGTCAAGTACAAACACACATGAACTCTTTTTCACATAAAATATATTGAATATCTATTGCCACTTCATAAGTATGATATTATGCCATACTATATAGTAAGTTATCTATATTTCCGGCTACAATAATATATACAACCCAGAGAACTATATTGACACAACAAATAGGTCTTTTGGTCCCCTTACGTTTTGTTTTGGGAATTTTAAACAATATGATATTATACATGCGCATTTCTGCCGGTATTTTCAAAATCTTCGTTAGAATTGCATGCATTCCGGTATTTACTTATGACGTTCGGTACAAATTAGTGTAGTTTTCCAATAAATTTTCTTGTAGAACTGATATATTTTATTTTCATAGTCGACGCGAAGCGTCGAAATAATTTTAGGAGGCTAATAATTAAACGTATACAACTTTAAAATCAATTGCATAGGTAATTTCACTACTTAATCTTATCAAACATGTAAAACATTATACCCAATTAATAGTTGGTTTACTTTTATTATCAATATAAGCCTTCAATTTTATTGAATATAGACTATAATTTTTTGTAATCTCCAACTTTCATAATCATTTTCATTTATCATTCAAGAAGTGGTGGAGCGGAATTATGTATATATTTATTAAATGTACTAATATACACAGGAACGTCAAAAAATATCACGTTATTTTTGAGAGGCTGATTTTAGCAAATTATTGAGATTCACCAAATAATAAACATTTAAAAATCTTTAAATACCGGACTGGTACCGGTTTAAATGTCGTCCGGTATTTTTGACGAAGTATCGGTATAATGCGCATGTATAATATGATATTCCGCTTAACTTGAATGAAATTTCATATACTAACCAGTACATGTAAATTTGGGCTAATAATAACACATATACATGTACACAGCCAAATTAATGTGAGGTATATACTGGCCCGCATAAGTTGTTTGATGATGTTGTATTATATACAATATATTAGAACGTCTCAGTAAAATCTTTTTCAAGGGATCTCTTCAACCAAATTGTATTAACAAATACTAACAAAGTGTTCATATATGGTCAAATTAATGATGATATCACACATATCAAGCTATCGGATGTTCTTTGTGCTAACTAACTAGATATTAGTATAATACCGAAATATGAAATTATTTCTTAAGTGAATACTATGCAAAATGTGTCCTATATTATTACTGACAAAAGCATTTACTTCATTGGAGACTGTGGATCATCCTTTGGCATTTGTGGATATGATAATTCAAATATATTGGTTTCTGGTCAAGTGGCTCAACTTTAAAAGTTTAATTTGCCGGCTAGTATTAATGAAATTAAAGAAATCTCTTTTCATTTTAAAGGAATTGTACTAAAGGATTAAAACAACGTATTCTACTACGCTGGTGTGAGCCCACAGTATCATTGCGTTAATGTTGCATCAAATACATTTTTACGTTCATTTGAGATGATTTTAGGATAATTCATATCGATGTCTATTGGCGATGTGAACGCAGTTTTAGTTTCTCCCAGTTCTTAATTATACTATTGTGGGAAACATATCTAAAATTCGGTGGTTAGCTATTATTTATAACCAACATTATTAAATTTTGATGGATTAATTAGTCAGGCCTGTGCAATGTTAACTGGTGTTTTGGTACTTAACGATACCGGATTATACGCATATGGTAAAAATTAATTTGGATCATTGGGGCTTGGTACTAAGCAAATCGAAACCAATGGATTTGTGTTAGTAAATTCTTCATTTGGTAGTAACATGAAAATGGTATGTCACGAAGATCGTGTAATTATCTATTAGCAATATGTTGACAAAAAAGCTGAAAGAATTCTGTTGGTAGAAGTAACCGTTATACCGATATTTTCCATAATAATTATTATCGGTATCGTTAATATATGTATTTGCAGCAATAATGGAAAGAAACTAATACAACAGCGTGTTAAGAATCTAAAATAACAGATTTTGGAAAAGCAATAGAAAATGCGGGATACTAAAAATTAAAATAAATAACAGCTAGAAATAAATGTTCTCACATTAATTTAACCAAATAAAGTTAGTTACAACAAGATAGTTGCAACTCCAAATATTTCAACAACAAACTTTAATAAAAATTATTCATATTAAACTACTTAGCTAGAATATTAGAATAGAAAAAATAAAATAGAATCAAAAATATAAGAATCGAAGTAGAAATGGCGACTAAATGCAACTTTATTGTGAAATTATAGTATTTGTAATTTGTAAACTTAACACTTTGAGAACTGGAGCTATATTTTGTAATTTAAATAAGAACCCTAGAGGGCTAGTTTATATCAATATACTTATATAAGAATTTAATAGGACTCGACATAAATAGAGACAGCTCATCTCTTACTATTTCTCAAGTTATTGAAGAAACTCACTTTTACTAATTTAATGAATTATCACAGCAGTACTCTAATTAAAGTATGTGATATTGTGGTGTTTAATTAATTATTCAAAGCGTATAATTCTTTTGATATTAAATAGTATTTAGTAGTTGTGTGTTCATTATTGTGGAAATACTATTATTATTATCAACACAACAATTTTCAATGTTGTGTTATTTTTTAGTATTTTATTTGTTAGTTTTTATATTCATACATTTCATCTTTTCTGAATCTTCGAACTTCCTTAAATATCTTGTGTAAGACAAACTTACGTTTTTAATAAATAAATATGAGAGTTTCTTTAAATTTTGGTGGAACTACTGCTTAAATAGTTCATTTATGCATTTAAATAGTTTTTCAGAAAGAATCATAAATTTTCAAGTTTTTAGACTCTAATTACTCCAATATAGTTCAACACATTCATTTGAAAAGTGTAAGTCCGTGACATTCAGTACTTCATCGCTTTAGATTTCATTAAGCGTTTTCTTAGTTAGTATTTGAAAAATTTGAGTTTTTGATCATTTGTATTGAAGTGGTATTTAATAAATAGCTTGTTAAATATATAATTTCAAACATATTAAAATCTATAAAATGAATGAAAAATTACTAACCATAAAACTACCAGATTTTAACCTAAACTGCTCAGCCCAAAAAATTCTCATACTTAAAATATAACTATTACAACTATACCAAAAGCTACTATCGTTATATTTTGCACGGATGCCGTGCACTGAGTTCTCAAAGTGTTAAACCTAATCTATTGATCAATAATTAGAAAGATTAATAATTTCATTAATACAACCTAATTTTGAAATTAATTGGTTATAAAAGTACATAATTATGTGGAGTGTTCATGGGACCCTAATTTAAGACTTTTCGCAGCAGTTTAGTCCACTAGTTTAATTAAAATTCTCCTTGCCATCTATTTATACATATAAGTGCCATTTTTATCATATTACACCTCAATTTGAAAATATTTCCATAAACGATAAAGATTTGAAGATTTATTTGTTAATATGAACTTATTATAATTATTTACAATTAAAAATGTAGCGAATTGCATTATATTATCATTTTATGAATTATATCAGCATAAAGTTACGATTCAATTATTTACCCTGAGCGATAATAAAATAACCAAACTGATAAAACATTATATCATTGTGTATTAGCTTATAAAACATTGTAATAAAACATACGAATAACTATTATTTTTTACGAATGAGATGAAAAATATATGTTACTATTTATAATTACATAGTAAAAAATCAATAACTAATAATTAATAGTTGGGACCCAAAAACCGATTTTGGAAATCTACATAACTTATGGATAATTTAATAACAGAAATAGCATAACTTAACAATTCAACACATTGTAGATAATTAGTTATTTCATGTTATTTCTTAGATAATAATATTTCTTAATAACTGTGTGATAACGCCGTGCGAGATATTTGGTAAGAGAGGAATGTTGTTGGTTTCTTAGTGATCATTGGTTTAGAAAGGAAAGGTGATGATCAGAGAAAAAGGGTGACCAGTATAGACGTAATTTACGGTGCGATGGCTTTCATTTTATTTTCATTTTATGAATTATATACGCTTAATATTAAGATTCAATTATTTACTCTGAGCGACACAATTGATACGTTCAATTAGTAAATGGCAGCTGTAGCTTGGCCACATAGAAGCAGTAGATGGACTTTGTTAGTTTAAATTTATGAAATGTAATTCATAATATATGATGTATACCGTTGTGTTATGATTGAATTAAAACTGGAGAAGTTGTGCATACGAGATTTTATTGTTTGCTTGCTCATTAGTTTTTGAAGTTATCTGAAGAAAGATGTGCGAAAATGGCATCAAAAAATGGTTAAAAAATGGAAGTTCATACTGCCACAACTGTGGCAAGTTAGCATTTAGAATCTAAAGCTGCAGTGAGAATGAAGCAAGGTAGGTGTGTCTACTGCTAAAAACATAGCTTCAAAGTTTGTCATACATGTAACTTTTATTACTGTAGTAAATGTTGGGATGATCATGTTTTGGCTGAGATAGAAAAGTATTGTTGTTATGTGAAGTGAAATCTAACTAAATTGCTCAAAACATTGTTATATCAAAATAATATTAAACAAATCTAAAATTTTAGAATATCTCCCCATATCTCAATGAAAATTAGATGATAAAATCTTACGCTAGCGTAGTCAAACTGGTCTGGCCATTCCTGCGCGGTCATTAAACTCTTAGCCATTAGTAAGAATTTCAACTATTTTGCTTTGTCATATTTCTTCATTTTTCGGAACATGCCAAAACCCACATTCAGTTAATAAGCACTTCATCTTTATACTATCAAATTATAGAATATTATAATCATACAGAAGTAACAAATGAAATGCGGATTTTATACGTGATTTTGAGATAAATATTAAAATTTAGTAAATACTAAGTGAGTAATTTAATATGTATTTATAGAGTGCAAATTTATACATTAAATATATATTTCACTTCACATAATGATATTGTATTACACTATATAGTAATCTGTCTATATTTCCGGCTACAATAATATATACAACCCAGAGAACTATATTGACACAACAAATAGGTCTTTTGGTCCCCTTACGTTTTGTTTTGGGAATTTTAAACAATATGATATTCCGCTTAACTTGAATGAAATTTCATATACTAACCAGTACATGTAAATTTGGGCTAATAATAACACATATACATGTACACAGCCAAATTAATGTGAGGTATATACTGGCCCGCATAAGTTGTTTGATGATGTTGTATTATATACAATATATTAGAACGTCTCAGTAAAATCTTTTTCAAGGGATCTCTTCAACCAAATTGTATTAACAAATACTAACAAAGTGTTCATATATGGTCAAATTAATGATGATATCACACATATCAAGCTATCGGATGTTCTTTGTGCTAACTAACTAGATATTAGTATAATACCGAAATATGAAATTATTTCTTAAGTGAATACTATGCAAAATGTGTCCTATATTATTACTGACAAAAGCATTTACTTCATTGGAGACTGTGGATCATCCTTTGGCATTTGTGGATATGATAATTCAAATATATTGGTTTCTGGTCAAGTGGCTCAACTTTAAAAGTTTAATTTGCCGGCTAATATTAATGAAATTAAAGAAATCTCTTTTCATTTTAAAGGAATTGTACTAAAGGATTAAAACAACGTATTCTACTACGCTGGTGTGAGCCCACAGTATCATTGCGTTAATGTTGCATCAAATACATTTTTACGTTCATTTGAGATGATTTTAGGATAATTCATATCGATGTCTATTGGCGATGTGAACGCAGTTTTAGTTTCTCCCAGTTCTTAATTATACTATTGTGGGAAACATATCTAAAATTCGGTGGTTAGCTATTATTTATAACCAACATTATTAAATTTTGATGGATTAATTAGTCAGGCCTGTGCAATGTTAACTGGTGTTTTGGTACTTAACGATACCGGATTATACGCATATGGTAAAAATTAATTTGGATCATTGGGGCTTGGTACTAAGCAAATCGAAACCAATGGATTTGTGTTAGTAAATTCTTCATTTGGTAGTAACATGAAAATGGTATGTCACGAAGATCGTGTAATTATCTATTAGCAATATGTTGACAAAAAAGCTGAAAGAATTCTGTTGGTAGAAGTAACCGTTATACCGATATTTTCCATAATAATTATTATCGGTATCGTTAATATATGTATTTGCAGCAATAATGGAAAGAAACTAATACAACAGCGTGTTAAGAATCTAAAATAACAGATTTTGGAAAAGCAATAGAAAATGCGGGATACTAAAAATTAAAATAAATAGCAGCTAGAAAGAAATATAGAATAATTACTACAATAGCGATCAAATGTTACAACTGTTCAATAGTAAACATAGTAAAACGATATAAATACAATCACAAACGGTGATACTGTTCTGCAAAGTACATAAATATCTGTAGGAAGTAATTATGTCAGTTAAAGTAATAGTAAAGTAAACAGTAAGACCAATAGTCCATAATCGTATACTGATGCTAGAAAAAGAAAAATTAAAAAGAAGAAATATTAATCTAATGTTGATGAACTTCCTGAGGAAAATGAATGAGTGTGCTTTGTACAATAATGTGGTATTTGTATACTTGGTTGTATTTACAATATAAAATTATTTATTATTCACTTCATGTTATGCACGTATATTTCGATTATTATTCTGAATAACCTTTAACGTTTATATAAATCCAAAATACCATAGAAACATAGCTTTAAATAATTTATGGGTAGAAACATGGAATTTAATTTAAAAATATAATGGTGAATGCCACAAATTTTGTGATTGAGACTGAATTTACTGAATAATTGATTTGTGTTTGCTAGACAGTGCGACTTAATTCAATAAGTCACTAGAGTTTACTAATAAACTTCAACGCCATGCACCATGGATTGATTTTCTTTTGACTTAATATTAATATATTGTTGTATTCTCATAATTTATTCTCAAGCACAAATGAAATAAGACATTGAAATAGATGAAAATTAATGTATTATCTTAAACACCAATCTATGAAAATATAAATTTATATCATTTCAAGACATGGTAAAAGGCACAAATAGCTAAGAAAGTGAAACATAGGCTCTCGCACACATATGCTTCTACTTTCATACATGCTCAATCTGTCATTTATTTCACCTGATTCGCTAACTTTATTTTAAGAATCTGGTTCTCGCTTCTCTATATGTTTTTGCTCGTTCGGCTTGATATTTCGGCTTAATATTTTCTTATTGTTCTTACTTATTAAAGAATAAAAAGCTCACGTCCTAGAATTGGTTCTCTTGACCGTAGAATGCTTGCTTGCCACGCAAGAGATCCGGGTCCGATTCCCGGGCGGCGCACACTTTTACAAAACACATTAAATATATATTTAAATATGCATTTATTTTTATTTACAATACTATGGTTGGACCGAATGATACAAGAGTGCGCGAACTCATAATATCTACAAGAAATCGTTCAATAATAGGAATTGATTTCACAATATTGTTCTAAGTTGTGAAAGTGTACCTTGCAGCACCG